>BSUD01000002.1:1339948-1383570 GCA_033239045.1 Fagopyrum esculentum
TTTTTTTTTTTTGTTTTTTTTTTGTTTTTTGTTTTTTTTTTTTTACTTTGAGCGTCTTCACATGGCGCCGATGCTCATATGAGAGAATTCTCTCGTCTAATTTGGTCCCGAAGCGACAACGCTGCCCTAGCGTTCGATTGGGCAAAATCGGCGACCAACCTGCTACTCTGCGCGCCGCCCCCAAATCTTGAAAATTGAACCCCCAATCCAACCCTAGACCTTCCAACAAGACTCGTCCCATAAGCAATTTGGTCAATTCCGACAGAGATGGCACCAACAATTACGAGTACGATGCCGGTCCTCCTCCAACGACACTCTACACCATCGAAAGCAAGCTAAGAGACCGACAAAACCGTCGAGAGATTTTCCACTTTTTTTTTTTTTAAGCGCCAACGCCATGCGTTGGCTCTCAAAACCCTATATTTTTTCATTGAGCGCTTTTGCCAAAGGGTGGTGCGGTTTGAGCGCCATTGGAAAGCTTTCGTTTTGGCTGCTTGTAAAACGAAGATCGTGTCTTTAGCTTTTTCGCTAAACAATTACTATGCCATTATTTAACCCAAATTTTTTTTAATGATGAATTATACCTCACGAACAAGTAGATACCAGCTAATGTGAAGACAAATCATATATGGCTAAAAGAGCAATTACAGTATTTATCAGTGAGCTGAAAGTGAAGAACACACTGGCGGATTGGCCCACGAAAGAGATTGACTGCAAATCTTTTTTGTTTTTTAATTGTAGAATTGAAAATCTTCGTATAAATATAAATTATAACCAGATTTTGACGGATCAAGACTTAATAACGTGTCGGTTTCATCTTTAGACGTACGAGGAGTCGATGAGACCACATGGTACGTTGGTAGTAGTCATTGTAGTGCTACCATTGTCATCCTCTCATAAGCGGGATAAAGAAAGAAATTCACGAAACTAGAAATAGAGGACGATAACGTTACTATTATTAACTTGATTAATCAAAATTAGAAACTCAGAGAAAAATTGACCTAATTATGTCAAATATCTCCTCTCTAATGACAAGTTTCGTCCAAATTTCTCGTGTTTATGTTAGATTAAAATGTAATAAAAAACTGAAAAGCCTCCCTAGCATCTCTAATATTGGAATCTTCATGCTTAATAACTACCTTTTGAGTTTAAATATACTTAAAAAATCTAACTGGTTAGGATATCCTAGATGATGATACAGACTATGGGTGCGTTCGGTGGTCCAGGATTATCGAGATTATAACATTGGAAGACTATTCTGTCCATTTTTTTCATCCACTTCAACATGGATGGATTATCAAGATGATTGGATACTATTGTAAAATTTTAATCTACCAAATAATCAACTATCACCGCCAAACGGGCCCTATGCCTAATCTTTTATTCATGTCAGAAAGAAACTATAACTATGTTATTCACTTATTCATTATTGATTATTACATGCCTTATATTACTAAACTATAGAATGATACATATTCATAAAAATAATTTGTCTTCATGTCATGTGACATGCAGATATATTGTCACATCACCGATATCACTATCAATTTGTTAAGAGCATCTTCATTAAGGTACTACCCATGATTCAATCCTACAACTAATTAAGTACTATTATAATAATAATTAATGTAATAAATATTTTTTACTCAATTAAGTATTATTAATTTATAGTATCATTTATCTTATACTATATTTAGTTATTTTAGAATCAAGGTCCGAACCAACCAAACTATAAGGGCCCGTTTGGTTCCAACTCCGGAAATAGAAACAGAATGAAAACGAATTTAGTCCATATGTATATCTAATATCCTTGTTCATGAAATTTTAATGGAATAATTCTTTGTGGTTTCATGCAAGATGCAATTGATTCCCCACATTTTGTTTACAAACCACAAGGAATGATTCCAAAGAGTATACGTATGGACTAGATTCGTTTCTATTCCGTTTCCGATTCCGGAGTTAAAACCAAACGGGCCCTAAAATTAAGCATAATTGAAAATTTGAAACCTAATGCTACCCGATCCAAATCCAGACTAAGCAGAAGGTAGGGGTGGACTTGGCCATGGTGGGTTAAGAAGTCCTTTAATTGATTAATTTATAGCTTTCTGACAACAATTGCAAACAATTAAAAGAAAGAAAAAAAAGAGAGAAGATCAATCTGATTCGGGCTCCATTATAGAACCACCACTCTTATTTTGTCCAGCTTTCTTTGCTCTCTCTAATGGGGACATTTAGCAATCAATAATTAGCACATAATTTTATAATATATCTTGCTAAAAACATTTAAAGATGTCATTAGATGTTAATTTAACACAAAGACAACTCATAATCACCCATCAAGAAGCATGCCTTTTTTGCCAATAAGATCCAGAGATATAGTTACAAGGCCATGGAGATTGTGAATAGTTTTTTGGTATGACAGAAGACAGTCTTTAATTACTTAATTAGTAGTAAAAAGCACTTACTTACCCTCTCATTTGCCGCTCAAAAGAACATAGCATGGCTGAACTTCATTGTGTAGCAGTCCTTTGCCATTTTGAGAGATGGTAGGAGAAAAGAATTTTTCAGCACAAGAGGTTCTCATTAACCGAGCCGGTTTCTCTTGTGTGCCGATTTCCCATCTGATGATCTCAAGGCGCCGCTAGAGTCACCTTCCGATGAAACATCAATGGATTTGGTGAAAGAGTGGGATAAATCAGCATAGAGATCAACCACTCTTCTTATGTTGTTGTTTAGCTCCTTGATCAAACCCACATTTCGGCTTAGGTTATCCGGGACTCGAGATTCATGGTTTTGGTTAATCTCATTGATCAGCAGCCTGTTTTGATCAAGTATACTCTGAACTTGCACAAAGTTCTTTTGGAAGCCCTGCAAGACTTTACCATCAACTTGAGTATCATTCCCAAGCCCGGAAAATGTGTCTCCTTCCATCTTTATAAATGTAGAGTTGTGATGAAGGCTAAATTCAAATCAAGAAAACCCACTATATGATTCCTGTATAAAATGCCAAAAACATGAAAAAGAACATAAGAATAAAACAAAGACAAGACATTCAATTATACAAACATATAAAGAAAATCTAATATCTTTGAATAGGATAAAGTATCCTACATAGAAATATGCTCATCACCACATGTTCATATTTATCAAAACCCAAAGAGAAGACAAAGAAGCTTTGAGAATTATTGTAACCTAACTTTGCAAACTAAAGAAGACAAAAAACTCTGGAGTTGAAGTCATATATGTCCCTCCTATACGCTGTTTGCTTTTGTCCCTCTCCAAAATCATGTACATCCCAAACCAACAATTCCTGTCTTAACATTAAATTCTATTTTCTCCATAACCACAATAGGATATTATTTTCTTGGCCCAAAGGAAAGCAAGCTCCATATTATGGGCATTCTTAACTAGATAACCCAGACATAACCTACCTGGATATTGAGAGATTGAAATAGCGGTATCCAAGCAAACACAGCAAGAGAACACCAACATAGAATGCCAAAATATAGGGAAATACAACCATCAAATACTCAAAAACTAAGGCGCCATCCCCAAAAGTACTGTGGAAATTATATTTATACCTAGAGTATCTGGAGACACTGAAAGTAGGCAAAAGAACACTAAACAGAGAATGCCAAAACAAAGAGGAACACAAAAATCGAAAACTGAAAATCTAAAAGCGCCACCCCCATTATCAATGTTTCTTTACTGTTCTTTTTCATGGTTTTTTGCATTTTTTTAGTTGGCATGATGATATGTGAAAAGCAGATCCCATTTACCATAAAGGGAACCTTTTGCTCATGTACCCAGAAATACCCACCTAAAGTTCAAGTTTCAGAGAAGAATCTCTATGACTATGAACCCCAAACAAAAACAGCACAAACATTCACGGTATGCCCATACTGATTCACTGTGCTACTGTACTTCAATATCTCTTCAAATGATTACAAAATTGCATTTCACATAGCATCAAGATTTCCTGAACATAAATGTTTTCTCCAAGTACTTCTCAAATTCAAGCGAGATGAAGGATAATCAAGAGATAACTCACGAACATATATTTCAAATTCTCTCAAGTCTAAACACAACAACGCTACCATAAACCAATTATATGTTGTTAATCCAACTCGCAAACAAAAAGAGGTTCGTAAATCAACAACAACAACAGCAGCAACAATAGAATTCCAGTTCAGCGAAAACAAACTAGCAAATCCACAAAATAGAAACGAGAAATTGATTCGGTGATGATACGAAGCTCGAAAAGAAAATTTCCATCAGTCATTTCAATATCGTAAATCAAACTTCAGCAGCGCGAAAGGGATAGCAAAAATCTAGGTTTGAATTCGTACCTTGAAAATCCGGGGGCATTATCTGACTATCTGAAGTTGGATTGAAATTTGAAATAGAGATTGAAAGATAAACGAGGAATTGTCGAAGAAAAAGAGAAGATCGGAGGCGATTGAATGGAATCTAGAGAGAGAGATTTGACAGAGAAGCTATGGAGTCTCTCGAACTCTGTTGTCTTAATCTTCGCAATCTCCGAGACGCACTTCTTTCCCACCTGTTGGCTTTTTATTTAAGATTTTTCCTTTTTAGTGTGATGAATTTACGTTAGGGGCAGTTTGGTAAATATTAGAGGGATGGAGGGTGAAAGTATAAAAGAGATCATTAAACTAATCATTATAAGTTTGTAGATTATGGTTTAAAAAGTACAAAATTGTTAAGGGTGAAAACCAATCGCAAAGCGGCGACCCTCAACTTTGACGCCGGCGAATGGCGCTAGCGTCCTTTTTCTTTACATTGGGCGCCGGCGCCCAAATTTTTTTTGGAACCCTTGAAGTAAAGAATCAGTTTCCGAATAATTTTTTTTATCTAGGCGCCGGCGCAAAAAAAAAAAAAAAAGTTTTTTTTTTTTTAATTTTTTTTTATACTTTGGGCGCCGGTTGATGGCGCCAGCGGCCACTGAATGCTGCCGGATAACGACTAAATTTGATGTTAGTAATTCAAGCCCTGTGTATTTAGCTTTTTCGAATTGTTAATGATTATGTTGAATAAGAAATTAAGAAAGCTGTGATTATTTTTTCCAATCAAGAGTTATGTTAACTAATGGCATTGTTATTTAATTAAATAAATAACGTTATTTAAGTTTTAATAAGAAGTATGCATCCAACACGTAATAAGAGCAGAGGTTATGTTCTCATGGGAGTGTGCCCCAGACTACAGTTTCCAGCAACATTCGAGCGTTGTTATGATGAGAGTCCGCATCCAACACGCAATACGAGTGGGCATACAACACATATCCAACACGCAATAATAAGAATCTAGTATGATATATAGTTTGTGTTGAGTTAATAAAGAAAATTTTTATTATATGGTCACTTTTATCTTGAATGCTTCTTTCGTCAAACTTGATCTTTGATTCGGAATGTCTAAATAATTTTTGTGAGCGGTTTAGTTGGAGGGTAGGAATGAAATTATTAAGAAAAAACATAAAATGAAAATGTTTGTAACATTTTAAATTTTATGCCTTTATTTAAAATTATCAAATGCATTTTATTTAATTTGTATGATATTAGTTATTTAGGATAAAATTTAGCAAAACAAGCTAATATATCCTTAATATTCTAGTTTTCTTTGCCTACTTAGTCAAGTTAGGTGTTGAACTATTTTTTTCTTAGTTCTAGTAGTACTTAGCCTTTTAATTTCAATAATAAAATGGATATAGAAGTATGGAGAGTATGACCTCTTTAAAAATTTAAGCTACTCGGTTTTAAAGCTCGTATAAAATCAAAACTCGGTTTGTTTATAAATGAGCCGAGCTTGATCATGTCAATGCTCGACTCGTTCAGCTAAACTAATACTATAGGAGCATTATTTTAAGCTACTCGAGCTCGGCTGGGATTCGGCTTGTCAATAGCTCGGCTCGAGCTCGTTCACTTTCTAAGCGAGCCGAATATGAACAAATTTTAAAGCTCATGTAAAATTTAGACTCTGCTTGTTTATAAATAAGCCGAGCTTGAACATGTCATTGCTCAACTCGTTCGGCTAAAATAACACAATAAGAGCATTACTTTAGCCAAGCTACTCGAGCTCGGTTGGGGGTTCTGATGCAAGAGGATCTCAAGAATCACCCATGGACGCAAGATCACATTCAAGATCAACCATGGACGCAGGAGCACACCCATGATCACCTATTGATGCAGGAGCATGTCCAGGATCACCCATGGATGCAAGAGCTTGTCCAAGATCACCCATGGATGAAGGAGCATGTCCAGAACCTCCTACCAAGAGGAGAAATATAGAGGCAAGGAAAGGAAAGTAGATGCAACTATAGAATCCAAAGCTTAGGAGAGAAATGAGGAACATCACCAAGAAGAAGAGATGGTTGAGATCTTTCCAAACTAGAAGATCAAGAATGCATGAGAACATCATTAATCATGTTCAAAGGATTCAAGAGAGGAGAAGACTCATGGGACTCATAAGGATCCATCTTCCAACACAACCATATTTTGATAGAAGGAGACTTGACCCCACACATACCATCTCGGACCCACCTTGACTTCTTGCAGGCCGAATGACTATGCCATCCTTCCTTTAACCGCCGGACCCCATTGCATACGTAAAGGTATACCATGCAACATTTCCCTTGATCCATGCAATCCATGCATACGTAGAAGAGAGCTACATCGAGAGACATACAAGCCATGTAAGCCATACGAGCCACACACGTTATACCATGAGCCAAGCAAGCCATTACATATTCGTATGGGATCGGATCATTCTTGTTATGCCTATACAAGCTATCTATGCAAGCTCATCCCATAGGGTCCACAATTCGAGACATACTCTTTCTGCGCCCACCCATCGAAATCAATGACCCGTCTCTCCAATGAGGGGACCGGTTATGCAAGTCTTCTTGATCATCAACGCCATTATGAACCATGACCCCTTGAAGAGCATTTTGGACCCCTCTTATGCGTGTAAAAGGCGCACCAAGAGGGTAAAACCAGACCTTCTATTTTGTTATTTAAGACATATTTTATTATGAGTTATTTTTGCGGGCTTTAATTATATTTCCAGCCCAAGTTATTTTACTTATTTTGCAAATAATTTAAGTACGTAATAGGGAAGATTAAAGATATATTTGGAAACAATATATTTAGAGATACTTGAGACCCATGTCTTAGAAGATCTAATCTTACTAGAATATTGATCTTATTTTATTATTTTCTTAGATTTAGATCATATCGTATTCTAAATAAGATACGATTATACGAGCTAGATTACAAGGCCCATTCGGCTGACCCTTGGAGCCAATTCGGCCGACCCTTACCCTATAAATAGGGAGGTCGTGAAATAAATACATTTTAGCACATTGTGTTCTCTTTCGTCGTCTTCACGTGTGGAGAACAACCTAAGTACGAGAAATCTTTCTTGCAACTCGCTTAGACTTGTTTGAGTGTATTCTACTTGCCATGCCAGAGTAGGGTTCTTCAACTGACCACGAGCAATCCTCCAGGTGCTCTAGGGTTCTTTTAGAACGCCTATTGTGTTTGGTTGTAGCAGAAAAGTTCTACAGAACTTTGTTGGTTGTGCATTTGGGCGGCTCTCTCGATCGTGTCCATTTATGCTTCCAGGTAATTGATTAGAGTTTGACCTTGATCTATCCAACTACCGATTCATTCAACCATCGGATCATCTTCTTTCCATATCTCGTTCTTTTTATTGTCTTTCTATCGAGTCTTTATGTATCGAAAGATCGGGCCAAACTACACGGACATAAACCCCGTATCAGGTTCGGCTCGTCAACAACTCAACTCGAGCTCGTTCATTTTCTAAACTTTCCGAATATTAACACATTTTAAAGCTCGAGTCGAGCTTGAACATGTCACTTCTCGGCTCGTATTACATCTCTACATGTTTATAATTTGAAGCTTTTAAACGAACCCTAATCATATCCATGTATCCATACTAGAATAAAGTATATCAAACTCGTCAAGTTAAATGAGACTACAATAGTAATGAATCAACCCGATCCTGAACTAATGCAAAATGAACATTTATAAGGTCTATAAATAAATTGGGCCTCAACTGAATTAGACGAGGACTATATATTACTATTTTGTTAATATGATCATACTGCAACAATTGTAGTACGATCATATGCACTTCATATCTACAGGGAAATCAACAAGGTTGTGGACAATTGTAGTACGATCATATGCACTTCATATCTACAGGGAAATCAACAAGGTTGTGGACAAGATTGTAATGCACGTACATTTGATCGAGTTGGACGTCAATGCGATTCCAGAAGATGTTTGAGCCTGGTGTTGACAGCAATTGTTGTATCATCTCACAATCTAACCGCATGCATAAGATGATTCACAAAAATGGATCTAACAATCTAAGTATGAAAACTGTATACGTTGACGCGGTTCGGAATAACATACTCCGCGGAGGCGCGGAGTCTTAGGGGAGGACTCAACCCAAAATCCACCAAGTAAAAACAAATCTAATATCCAATTACAAGCTCAAGAAATCAGTGTAACCAAAGCATACACCGCAAAGCAACAAGAAAACAGAAGAACATATAATGAGAAACCGAAGTCGTCTTCTTGAGATCGCTATCTAACTCGCAACCGAGTAGCCTCCGTCTTCAAGACTAGGGTTACATATAACATGCAGAACCAGACCTACACTGAAGAAAAAAACAATCAATATCAAAATTGGAAAAGTGTGGAGTTTATCCTACTAAGATCAACATCCAAGCTTTATACCTATGCAAGAGCCTAGAAAATCTTGCTTCTTTCCAAGATTTGAGCATGACTGACCAAAGGGCGACTTGAAACACTTCAGCAACAGCCTCACAATCACTATAAACTAGTTGCTTAGCTGATCAGGTGCATAAGAAGAAGAAAGCACAGTCAAATGAGAGATAAGATAGCTTCTATATGAATTAGTGATGAATGCATATGCAAACACAAACAGTCCAAGAAGCAGACCTGATCAATGCCACTGATCACAGTCGTTTAACTCATCTCATTATTCACTTGCAGGCTGCAGCACATGTAAAAAGGCAAAACTCGTATCTAAGTAACGACACAGAACCAAGAAACGAAAACGAGAAAGAAGGATCATTATGGAGAATGTAATACTGCTTTCTTGATGGTCTCTCGCTAGGGTATCCATTACAAAGCAAAGGATCCGAAAGGAATCACTTGAGATCATTGTGTGTCTATCCTCCTCCAAAGGACCATCGGTGGTAAAGCAAGTGTCAAGATATGGCTTACCCTTGCAAACCATACAAGAAAATCACAAGTATAGCAAGTGTCAAGATATGAATGAAACAAGGAACACGACTCCTATATGTAATGCTTATCAAAAAAGCTTTTTGTTTACAAAGTAAAGTTCAATTTTGGGTAAGGATGAACATGTGAGTTACCTTGCTGCGCAAATGATCCAAACAAGGTCATCCTCCTGAGATCAATCACGGAAGGGGGTAAGGCTTCCCAATGGCGGTTTCAGATACAACACCAACACAACAACTCATCAAATAATAAACCGATCTTTCTGCTGCACCATAAATATCAGAGTTTAAGGTTAAACAACTCACTTATCTCTTTACAATTGGCGCGAACCAATGAGAATGACCTTAAAAGTTAAAATGATAATGAATAAAGATGTGGCATATTTACCTCGTCTGTAAGATGAGATCCTTCGGTAAGGAGATGTCATTTAAGCTTCTTGTTCAGTTGAGTAGATACATCATCTCAGTACAAGGTTTCCTATTGATCTGAATCTGAATCACTGTTTTACCGTTTGGTATTAATATAAGGGAAATAATCACTATTAGTAATCCAAAGACAATCACTGTTAATTGCAATCCATGTGAAAGTGTTAAGTAACTGCATATTGTGCTTAATTAAATGATTTCTTACTTACCCTTGTAGAACATAAAAGAAAATCACATGATTTGTTGAGAAATGTGGCCGACCTGCAATATGAATCAGAAACTATGTTATGATATGCAGGATACTCAACTTAAACAAGAAATCACAACCGACTACCTACACTCTCAAAACTAACCTCCTGGAGAATCACCACAAACAACATTTGTAAACTGTGCAACTCAAACCCTGAAGACGAGGATCACCTCCTTCATCATTGCAGCTTCTCCATCACCTCACTTGACCTCATTTCGAGATGGACAAGAACCCCTCAACCTTACCCTTACCGTGGCAACGTTTGGGCTTGGTTAAACTCCTTCAAGCCCCATCGACACGATCTCATTGCTCACATTCACATTGCTTCTATCCTGAATCACATCTACTATGTCTGGAGGGCTAGAAACGACCTCATCCACAACGACAATATCACCCACGTCACCACATGCGCCCATCAAGCCATTCAAGACGTCAAAAACCATTTCTCTTATCACTGGAAGGACAGGTCCCCAAACTCCATTTTCTGGGCAACTCAGCTCTCGATTCCCCTAATGTAACCATCTCTGTTTTATTGTTTCTCTTGGTCTTAGCATGACCCCCCATGTAAATGCTTCTGGTTCAATATACAACTTATTCAAAAAAAAAAAAACTTAAACAAGAAAGATAAAGAAGCTAAGGTATCATTTGATCAGTACCTCTGAGATTTAAACTTGTTGGTGAGTCGATTAGGTGCATTGTCAGGGCGATTCATCATCATCACAGTTCAGAATTTTCACTTTGGCATCTATACAAGAATAAAAAGACACTATTAGTAAATGATTTAAACTACACGACTTGCATATATTTTTTGTGAGCTAGACGGGATTAATAACTCACCATGTTGTCAATTGTAATTCACCGAGGGCTTGACGGCGTCGGAGGGATTCAGGGAGATTCTCTGGAGGGGGAAGTTGAACTACTTCTAATTCACGGAGGTTGGGGAGGGCATCCCAATCTATCTGGCATCTACTCTCTTCATCTTGTCCCCACAGCTCCAACTCTGGGCATTCACTAATCTCCAAATACTCGAGGGCATTGAGATGTGAAATTTGCAAATTCTTCAACGTCATACAGTTTTCAATAGTCAGAGACAGGAGAGTTGGAAGTGCTTCAACTTGAAAGCTCATTAGCCCATGGCAAACTCTGATCAGTATCTTTTCGAGATGTGGTGAAGTGAGGTGCAAAGACGTCAAGCTAGAGCAGCCCCAAATAAAGAGTTCTCGAAGAGATACAAGATCGTCATCAGTGAAGCTTGTTATGTCATTGCAGTGCTCAATTGTTATCATCTGGAGAAATGATGTGTTCGACCTGAATGATGAGATCCATTGCTGTATCTCCACGATCTTGCAAAGGTATACTGTCTGAAGATGTGGACATAACGAGAATGGCTTGAGCTCTGGACAACTACTTATTAGTAATCGAGAAAGACAGGGAAACAAAAGAGGAAGATGATGAGGATCTTCATCTGACTGTGCTGCTACATTCCTCCATCCCTTCAACTTTGGCATAGCAACCAATTCAAGAACCTCCAAACAACGGAAGAATCTACTACTGTTTTCTGCCTCCAAGTATTCTACTTCCTCCAAGTATTCTAATTCCTCTAAATGGTAAAGATAAAGAGACTTGAGATTAGGAAGCAAACTTATGGGCGGCAAATATTTTACTTTTGAACAACTATCAAGCTTTAGAGAGGCAAGGTTTGAGACAATTTCCCCCCCATTCCCCCACGGTAGTATTCTCCTGCCTGGGTATGACATTATCCGTAGCGTGTGTGGAGATACAGGTAGCTGCCAACACCCATCTCCGCTCCAATCGTTTGAGCCCATGTGAAATGTGATGCACAACTCTCCTCTAAGTTTTTGCATTAATCCACCTAACGCATCAAGTCCACTCATCTGAACCCCCTCACTTGTTTTCCCAACCTCAAAATTACTCAAGTACCGCAAAGAAGTCAATTCCTCAAACCTAGGCGGCATATGTTTCAACTCTATACACTCCCCAATATTCAAGAACCTAAGATTAATCAATTTCCTAAACTTATCAGGCAAGGCTCTAAAATTACAGCCACTAAGGTTTAGTACTTGCAAATTCAATAGGTTCGTCATGGAATCAGGAAGACTTTTTAATGGATTCTTGGAAAGGTCAACATACCTCAAGTGTTTCAACTCTCCAATACTACTTGAAACATTCTCAATTCTCAACCCTCCCAAACTCAACGTGCGCAAAAACTTGAACTTTGTTAAGTTCTCTTCAAGAAAACTGAGATCGGAGTAATGAGTATAGATGACTGAACGAACCCGGCAGCTAGTACGCGATCGGGCAAAATCTTCCCATGGCTTATCCATCCCACAAACAATACCTACATGCCGTGCACTATCCTTAAATCCAATACAAATTTCTTCTCCCGACACTAATTTTGCCAAATCATGAATTAAATCATGCATTTTGCAACTTTCAATCTCACCACGCTCATTATATTTTGCCTCTTGAAAGAAACACCTCCTAAACAAGTCCATGAAGTACGAACTCCCCACTTGCTCAAGAGTTTGCGATCCATCATATGGTGTAATATATCCTTGAGCAATCCAAAAATATACTAACATCTTTACATCGAATTGAAAACCTTTTGGAAATAGGGAACAATAAGCAAAACAATGCTTTAACTTTGGTGGTAGGTGTTCATAGCTCAATTTTAGTCTATTCATAATGGAATCATCACCACTAATTTGCTCCTCCATTCTTGAGAGCTCTTGATCTTTGAAGAACTCCCATTCTTGGATTGTCGTTTTCGTATAAAGAAGGCTACCTATGCTCCTTATGGCTAGAGGAACATTGGCACACTTCTTTACAATCTCTATTCCGAGGTCGGTCCATCTTGAATCACTCTCTTGTTCCGAAGTAAATGCTACCTTTTTGAACAGATCCCATGACTCATCGTTTGATAAGCCAGATAAGTAATGAGTTGTGCTTTCCCTTGCACCCACAGCCCTTGCAACCGCTAAGGACCTCGTAGTGACAATTATCTTGATCCCTCTTGAACCATTACTTAACAAACTCATTCGATCTTGCAACCTACCAATTTCATCCCACACATTATCTAGGACAAGCAAGAAGTTCTTGATACCCTCTAATGACTCATGTATTTTAGTTTGTAGTTGGCCCAATGTAAAGCTACTACAGTCTTCATCACGTATAGATTTGAAGATTTTCACAAGGAATTCTTTTTCATCCGATGTATCAGAAATGCACGCAAACCACCTCTTTTTAAATTTCTTCTCAACCTCATCATGCTTGTAAATTAGTTGGGCGAGGGTTGTTTTACCCATACCCCCTATACCAACTATGGCAATTACACCGGGTTCAACACTATCTGACTCATTAAAAAGCAATTCTAAAATTTTTCTCTTGTCATCCTCCCTACCAAAGACGTTTGGATGAACAAACCACCCTGGATCGTTTACATTCCTAACGCTGCTAGACGGTGTCTCAACTTGACGTATCACAAATTGAAACTCCGTCATATCATTAGAGATCTCAAGTAAACTCTTTCGGATAGCCTTAACTTTCTTAGCAATAGAATCTCTAGAGACAATTGGGTTTAACTTAGAACAAAAAACTCGTACCTTGCTTAGCATCTTGTTTCCTCCTCTGAGGATTTGTTCCTTATGCATATCATCGGTGACCACTTCATCAAACAAATCATCAGCTTCATACAAAACGTCCCTAACCCGCTTGATCCAATCCTTAACTGTACCAGAGGGGTCTTGCTTCTTCTCAGCATCAAGAAGCACAGCATGGATAGTTTGAATACTTCTCTGTAGCTTAGCGAGTTCATCTTTGGCATGCCAAATGGAGCAAACCTTATAATAAGCTTGTTCAACAGCCGGGGTGGCAATGGTGGACAACAGCTTGGAAGCAACACTGTACATGGAAGCATCCGCCATATTGAGTAGGTTGTGGTGGTGAATAAGAATTTGTAATTTGAGTAGGTTGTTCTGTAGAATCAATCCTTACTTCACTCCTTCAGATTTATAGACGATCATTACTGAAGTGAATTGCATTGTGAATGCATGCCAACGGTGTACATAGTGCCACGTTTTGTGACAACAAATGTACAGAAATTGTACAATGGGTCCTATTGATAAGAACCGAAAGTGAACATAGTACTGAACTATTATGCTATTCCACGTTATACTTTATCAGATATATCAGAGAAAGCTAGCAATTTTTAGCCTATCACTTCAATTTGACGACCCACCAATAGAGGGTAGAGATTAAACAGGAAGGGATCATTAAAGCAAATTAATCGACAAAACACCCAATTCAGAGTTCGATCAGTTCAGTAAACGAAAGAATTTAACTAATTTCACACACAAACAATCAATTTCCAAGGGAGAACAGAATAAAAACCAAACCCTGGAAAACCCCCAACTTATATCCTCCAAAAGGGAAAAGGACTTACGCAATGACGTTTACTCTAAACTGGAAACGCAATTCGTGGAAGAGCTCGTACGCTTGACTTATTTCGGTAGCGTTTCCATGGTGGACGCAGCAAAGTAGAAGACGCCATTGCTGAAGATGAGATTTGTGTCTATTTTTGTTGCGCCAATTTGTTCCGATTAAAAACCCAATTCTTTCATAAAATTAATGAACTTTTTTTTTTTTTAAGGAGGGAGAGTAAGTGGTTTTTGCGCATAAGTCGTATTTTATATAAATGAAAAGGGGTTAAATAGTCTGTACACGGGGATAGCCGTGCCTTTAAATCATGAATAAGCAAATCAACAACACCCTCGGAAGAGTTAAACAATACATGAAATCCGAGTTCGAAAGAAAAAATTAACAAAGCTAAACAAAAATCAGCAATCCTATTACCTTCATGGTAAATATGATTAACTTGGATATCCCAACCTCTTTGAAGAAAGTCTTGGCACATGTGTACCAGGTAGACCTGTTCAAGTCCGGCTCAGCCCGCCCGGCCTGGACCGCCCGCCCGCGAAAACGGGCGGGTATGAAAATCGACAGAGGCCTGACCGGGCCGCTAGGCCCGGCCCGCCAGGCCCGGTCCGGAGCCCGGCAAATATATATATATATATATATATATATATATATATATATATATATATATATATATATATATACATTTCGTTATTTTCGTGTAACCCTAAAGTTCTAAACTTCTAATTGAACCTTTTGATTATATTTGTATGATATTTTTCGAGTTTTACAGGCACACTGCAAATTATACTGCTGAAGTACTGAATTGCAAATAAAGTCACAGTTTAAAAAAAAAAAAAAAAAACGGGTACCCGCCGAGCAGCCCGGCCCGCCCGCCCGGGCGGGTACGGCAGCCCTGGCAGGCCCGTGAACCGGGCTCAGCCCGGCCCGGGTCCGCCAAAACGGGCTTTTTTTTGAAAATGCCCGGCCCGAGCCCGGATATGAACAGGTCTCGTACCAGGCTAGAAAGAGGATGACACCGAGGGAGATTTTTCACTAGGAGATTCGTAATTAATTGGGATTTCATTATATTTTTTGTGCATTTTTTCTCTTTTATTACCGTTTGTTTCAATTCTCGATCCATTAGACATCGTGTCGTTCAGTGTTTCAAACCGCATTCCATTATTAAAAAAAAAAAAGGTAGTAAGTAGCAAACATGTAGAGACAACATGACGAGAATTATTAAAATGCATTGCATGTGATAGATGCCGACAATACGAAAATTTCATATGATTCACATTGATTGGGACCAAAAGTTATTTAGTACTCAATGATTATGTTATTCCACGTCATACTTCACAGAATTGTCGGAGAAAGTTAGCAAGTGTTATCCTATCTTGACCTATATGTATGTATCATCCTCATCTCACCAACCGCATGCAAGATTCTATACTTGTATTTTGTGATTTTGATTTAGCATTTTCGGGTCATGTTTTCGTTATTCGGTTTATAAGATAATTTATATACACCTGGATCTAATAATCCAAGTACGTGTAGACAATATGATACTATGTAAACCTTATATATAAGTGGTAGCTTATTTTGTATATTGTTAATTGATTTTAGGATGAAACCGTGAAGGTTTTCACTTTGACATACGTGTAAACTCTTCACGTCTTAGATCTGCAAGATATAAAAGATAAATTAAAAGTAAAGTCTAACACTAAATATTGTTAATTGATGTAAATATCTAAAAACGATATACTAATTATACCAAAGGGGTTAACTGAAGAAGGTACACAAAAGTCTTAGTTGTTGATAGGTTTACGGTGGAAGATCACACAAATTGTGGAAATAAAATCACCCATATATTGATGCAACAATGACCAGTTATATACGGATTACAATATAATAAGAAGAGAATAATAAAGAATACAATGATAGAATCAAATATAAATTAACCTAATATAACGGAATAATAACGTTATTTATTTAATAGGGATATATTGTGATATGTATCTTCCAATACGCCTCCTTAGTCAAAGCGTTGGTAGGCAAACAACGGTGAAGACTAAAAATATCTCATTGACAACGAGCAAATAAAACATCTTCATCAACAACGAGTACACTAGTTAAAGCGGTAATACCACATATAGATCGACGATAGATTGATAGGACCACTAGTAAATCGGTGACAAAGAAAGATTTAGAGATTGGTAGATTGAGTTCTCAAATCGACCCGCTATGATATCATGATATGAGAATACACTGACTAAGGGAATGACATAACCTAAACAAATGAAATATGTATTGTGATACAAGAATATCATAACATATAATATTAACATGATTCTAGGGATATTCTAACATTCCCCTCAAGTTGGAGGTAGCATGGATGTCACGAATCCCCAACTTGCGAGAAAGGTACTGGAATTGTTGTTGTCCTAAAGCCTTTGTAAATATGTTTGCGATTTGCTCTACGGAACGGAAGTGAGATTTACGAATGGATCCATTTTGAACTTGGTCCCGGACAACATGGTAGTCGACCTCAATATGCTTCGTTCGTTCTTGAAAGACCGGATTGGAAGCAATGTGGAGTGAGCCGGGTTATCACAGTGGAGATCCATCGGTTGACGGTGTAGGATTCCGAGAGATGAAAATAACAATTTAATCCATTTGAGTTCGCACGTAGTGGTGGTCATTGCCCTGTATTCGACTTCGGCGGAAGAACGAGAAACGGTTGTCGGCTTCTTTGTTTTCCACAAAATGGGGGACTCACCGAGTAATATGAAAAAACTAGTTAAAGAACGCCGAGTTAGTGGACACGAAGCGTAATCAGAATCGCAAAACGCAAAAATAAGAAGAGAACTAGAATTAGACAGAATAATACCTTGACCGAGACTACGTTTGAGATAACGGAGAACATGAATTCTGACATTCCAGTGTTGGGTAGCAGGAGATTGTAAAAATTGCGACAGAATATGGACAAATATGTCAGATCCGGTCACGTAATCGTTAGATATATCAGACGTCCAACAAGGCGGCGATAAAAGTTTAGGTTCAGAAAATGGAGCAGACTTGTCTAGGGACAGTTGATGACCCGGTTCAATGGGAAAGGGTATTGGACGAGCACCTAAATTGCTAGAATCAGTCAGAATGTCCAAAGCATAATTACGTTGAGAAAGAAACAGACCTGTTGGGGTGCGAGTAACCTCAATACCCAAAAAATACCGTAGCACACCGAGATCTTTCTTATGAAAGCAAGAATTGAGATACATTTTGAATCGAGGAATAGCACAAGGATTATTACCAGTAATGATCAAGTCATCAACATATACGAGTATACGAAGGATTGTTAACATGTTGATTAAATCTTGAATTAGAACAATGCATCACTTAAGAGGACATTCCCGAAAGAACTACAATGTTATAGATGCTGCAGATATGTTATAAAAGACTAAATAGCACTGAACATATTCATCAATTCAAATTCAATCTGCAATATTGTGCCTGCTAAATGCAATCTGAAGGGAAACCTCCTCGTGTAAATCATGCTTAAATTTCAAAATTTATCACTCTATCAAGAAACAAGACATAACACTGAAAGTTGGTTATGGTATATATACCTACCCTTCACAGCAGTGCCTGTCATCCATGGCAAACTAGCAGTCGTGTATATCGCAACAGAATGTTGGATAGCCTTAGAAAAAGGCTGAATCAAGAATGTCACCAATCCAATGCTTTCAGCCCCATAAACTAAAAACAAACCAAAATCCAACATAAGTGCACATAAAAGAAGGCAAATGTACAAAACTATAAGCATGTCCACGGGTCACGGGTTACCCGTTGGGTTTTGACCGGCGGGAACCCGGCAGGTCAGTGACCCGGCGGGTCACGGACTCACGGGTAAGGGTGGAGGTGATCCTTACCCGTGACCCGGCAGTCAACCCGCCACCGGTAAATTTTGAAAAAAAATAATAAAAAAATTTGGATCCAACGGCTAAAATAGTCGGGTCGACCCGTGACCCGGCGGATTGACCTTTTACACGGGTCTGGATCACCCTTCCCGGACCCTCGACCCGGCGAGTCCTTATATCCAGTATCGATACCATAAACAAGAACATTGTTCTTTCAAAAAGCCTTATACGAAACTAAAACTAAAAGAAGAGGCGTACCTTATATCCAGTATCGATACAAGAAAAAAAGACCCAAAGAAGTTAATCATCAACTTGGAGCTTCACTGTAACATGTTGAAGTAGTGCATGGAGAAATTGTAGTAATCTGGACATTTAAGATAAATCAAACTCAACAAAAAAAAAAATCAAGAATTTAAGAACACTAGAGAGTTGTTGACGTAGTTCGGGTTAAACCGTACTCTGCGGAATCTCAGGAGGGTATGTTCGGGATGGGTCACCATGAGACAAGCCTGCAATGTGGGCTCTGAAGCCTAAAGTCTCCATAGCGTATGTAATTGAGTCATAGCGTATGCAAGGGTCAACTTGGAGCTTCACTGTAACATGTTGAGGTAGTGCATGGAGAAATTGCAGTAATCTGGACATTTCAGATAAATCAAACTCAACAAAAAAAAATCAAGAATTTAAGAACACGAGAGAGTTGTTGACGTAGTTCGGGTTAAACCCTACTCTGCGGAATCTCAGGAGGGGAGGTTCGAGATGGATCACCATGAGACAAGCCTGCAATGTGGGATCTGAAGCCTAAAGTCTCCAAGACTTTCAACGTGAGCCTCCATGCCTATAACTGAAATATAACAAGTAACCATAACAAATAGTCAAAAAATTACTAGACTCCACGTGACTTGAGCCAATTATGTTAGCTAGCGTCACCGTATGAGCTATAGCTAGAGCCCATTTGATTGCGGAGTTGCAACCAAACGGGGTTAGTGTATTCATAATAATCCTTGGTAATGAATGAAGATGTGAGTTGTGTACCTTGTGTGCAACGTCTTCTTCAGTTGAGCAATTAGTCTGAGGAGTGATGTTTCAAGCCAAGAGGTCTATTAATTTGGCAGCAATTGGCTAATAGCGAAATAGAGCTAAATTCAGCTTAGATCGTATCTAAGTAACATACAAACTAAGATCAAGTGAAAATGAAAAAGAAGGATTATTATCAAGTACCGCTTTCTTTGTAAAAGAATTGAGATACTCGAGTAGAGTCGTAGGCACATCCTCTCTTGCTATTGATTTAAATCCGAATAGCTGTTTTCCTATTTGGTATCGATACAATGAAAAAAGTCAGTGTAAGTAATGCAAATTTGCATTGTTAATTGCGCATGACGTGCATGCAATCTTGTGCTACTTAAATAGGATTGATAACTCACCTTCGTTTTGAATTGTAATTTGCCAAGGGCTTGACGGCATAGGAGGGATTCCGGGAGCTTCTCAGGAGGGGGAACCATATCTACTCTTAACTCGCGGACTTTGGGGAGGGAATCCCAATCTATATGGCACCTCTTCTCTACATCTTCACCTTCATTTTCACCATCTTCATCTTCATCTTCATCTTCTTCTTCTTCTTCTTCTTCATCATCATCATCATCATCATCATCATCATCATCATCATCATCATCATCTTCTTCTTCTTCTTCTTCTTCTTCTTCTTCTTCTTCTTCTTCTTCTTCTTCTTCTTCTTCTTCGTCTTCTTCGTCTTCTTCCCACAACTCCAGCTGTTGACAATCACTAATCTCCAATTCCTCAAGGGCAGTAAGACGTGCAATGCGCAAATTCTTCAATTCTTGACAAGATTTAATAGTCAAAGACAGGAGAGTTGGAAGTGCTTCAACTTGAATGGTAAATAGCTTATAGCAGCAAACGATGTGTATTTCTTTGAGATGTAGTGAAGTGAGGTGCAAAGACATCAAGTCACTGTAGTTGACATAGAGATCAAGAAGAGATGATGTGTTTGACCCTACTGATGCCATCAATTGTTGTATCCTCACATTCCTCTGAAAGGATAGTCTCTCAAGATGTGGACATACCGGGACGGACTTGACCTCTGGGCACCTTGAAATTTTTAGAGCCGAAAGAGAGGGAAACAGAGGAGGATCATGTTCTCCTATTGTAGACGTTGATGCTACTTTCCTCCTCCATCCCTTCAGTTTTCGCATATCATACAACTTAAGGGTCTCTAAACGAGGGAAGAATGTGGAGGTGTTAGTACTAGACATTCCTATACAACTCTTTTTGTGTCTCCCCGCATCTTCTTCTTCCTCCAAGTATTCTAATTCCCACAATTCAAGAAGCTGAAGAGACTTGAGATTAGGAAGCAAACTTATGGATCCCAAATATTTTATTTTTGAACAACTACACAGAATTAGGTTTGATATCAAGCAAGGGTCAATAATTTCCATTCTCCTACCAGGGTATCCCAATATCCCTAACGTGTGTAACTGAGTCACAGGTAGCTGCCAACATTCGTCTCCCTCCCACTCATCTGTGTTCATGTAAAACTGAGTCACAAATAGCTTCCAACGTTCGTCTCCGTCCCACTCATTTGTGTTCATGTGAAAATTGATGCACAACTCTCCTCTAAGTTGTGGCATTATTCCAACTAATGCATTAAGTCCACTCATTTCAACTCCCTCACTTGGTTTTCTAACGTGAAAATGAGTCAAGTGCTGCAAACAAGTCAACTCCTCAAACCCAGGTGGCATATGTTTCAACTTTCTACACCCATCAATATTCAAGAGTCTGAGATTGATCAACTTCCTAAACTTATCCGGCAAGGCTCTAAGCTTATCACAAAAACTAAGGTCTAGTACTAGTAAATTCAATAGATTCGTTACAGAATCAGGAAGACATTCAAATTTGTTAACCGAAAGATCAACAAATCTCAAGTGTTTTAACTCCCCAATACCAGTTGAAACACTATGGATTCCCAAATTCGGCAAACTCAACGTACGCAGGTACTTGAACTTTGTCAATTGCTCATCAAGAGTCAAATGAAAACCGCAACCACCAATAGAGTTCACCAATGTCAATTGATCATCAAGAGTCAAATGACCCCAACTATCAATAGAGTTCAAAATAGAACGAACCCGGTTGGTATTAAGTTGTGAAAGAACTTCCCTTGACATATTCGCCTCACCAACAACCCGTACATGTCGTGCAATTTCCTTAAAGTGATTCGATTGTACGTTTAGAATACAAATTTCTTCTCCCGACACTAATTGTGCAAAATCATGAATTAAATCATGCATTTTGCAATTTAAAATCTCTTCATGCTCATTATATCTCGCCTCTTGAAAGAAAGACCTCCTAAACAAATCCATGAAATAAGAATGACCTGCTTCCTCAACGGTTTGTGATTCATAATATGGCTTAACATATCCTTGGGCAACCCATAAGTATATTAACTCCTGTACCACAAAATAATGATCTTTTGGAAATAGGGCACAATAAGCAAAACAATGCTTCAAGTCTGATGGTAGGTGTTCATAGCTCTATTTTAGTGTATTCATAATGGAATCACCACTTTGCTCCGCTAGCTTTGAGAGCTCCTGATCTTTGAAGGACTTCCATTCTTGAATGGTAGTTTTTGTATAAAGAAGACTACCTATACTCCTTATGGCTAGAGGAACGTTGGCACACTTCTTCACAATCTCCCTTCCGAGCTCAGTCCATCTTGAATCTCTCTCTTGTTCTGGAGTAAAGGCTACCCTTTTAAATAGATCCCATGACTCATCCTCGGATAAACCATATAATATATGAGTTGTTGATGCACCCACTGCCCTTGCAACAGACAAGGATCTTGTAGTGACAATTATCTTATGGCCGCTTGAACCATTTCTTAACAAACTTATTCTATCTTGCCACCTACCATGATCTTCATCCCACACATCATCTAGGACAAGCAAAAAATTCTTGATACCCTTCATTGAATCCCGAATTTTAGTCTGTAGTTGACCGACACTGAGATTACTGTAGTTTTCACCACACACAGATTGAAAGATCTTTTCAAGGACTTCTTTTTCATCAGATGTATCCGAAATGCACGCAAACCACCTCTTTTCAAATTTCTTCTCAACCTCTTCATGATTGTAAACTAGTTGTGCAAGCGTAGTTTTGCCCATACCCCCTATCCCGACTATGGCAACGATGAAGGGAACATTGGGTTCAACACTATATGACTCATCAAAAAGAAACTGCAAAATGGCTTCCTTGTCTTCCTCCCTACCAAATACATCCTCTGAATCAACAAAACACCCCGGATCTATTCCTTTCCTAACACCGCTAACTGGTGCTTCATGTTGACATCTCACAAATTCAAACTGAGCCATATCAGTAGAGATATCAAGTAAACTCTTTCGGATAGCCTTAACTTTCTTAGCAATAGAATCTCTAGATACAATTGGGTTTAACTTAGAACAAGAAACCCGTACCTTGCTTAAGATCTTGTTGCCTCCTTTGATGATTTGTTGCTTAAGCATATCATCAGTGGTCACCTCATCAAACAAATCCTCAGCATCATACAACACGTCCCTAACCCTCTTGATCCAACCCTTAATTGCAGCAGAGGAGTCTTGCTTCTTCTCAGCATCAAGAAGCACAGCCTGGATCGTTTGAATACTTCTCTTAAGCTTTTCGAGTTCATCCCTTGCATCCCAAATCGAACAAACCCTTTCATAAGCTTTCTCGAACGCCGGAGAGGAAACTGTGGACAAGAGCTTGGAAGCAACGCTGAACATGGCAGCTTCGGCCATATTGATTTAGGTTTGTGATGGTAATGAAGAATTTGTGATCTGAGTAGGTTGATTTGTAGAATCAATCCTCCATATTTATGGGCGAGAATTATTGAGTTGCATTGTGATAGCATGCCAATGGTGTACAAGGTGCCACGTTTTTGTTGGAGAAATCTGGCAAGTGTTAATTAGCCTATCACTCTCAAGAAGAAGAATTATTGAGTTGCATTGTTTATCTTGACCTCTGACTCTACAAGTATATATGGTGTTACCACTTACCATGTATTTCAACTGAGACCATGTCTAAATTAAACTTTCTGTATGCTCTAAAAATTACTGTAGTTTTATGTAAAGAAGTGATGCTCGGACTCAACCCAAAATCCGCTAAGTAAGGCCAAATACAATATCCGGTTAGAAGTATAGCCAAAGAATACACCACAAAGCAACATGAAACAAAAATAACAGATAATGGGAAACTCCCCTCTCATATAGAGACAAAGATCAGTTGAGATCGTCTTCTTGAGACCACGTATCCAACTCGCAACCAAGGATCGTCTTTCTCGACCACTCTTAACTGAAATCGCGTACCAAATCTGGCTTTGAATCCTTCAATCTAAAAACTCTCTTTTGAATTTGCAAAATCTCTTCTCAGTTTTTGTCGAGTTTCTGCAGTCTTCAAAACAAGATTATACATAACAATTTGAAGTAACAGAGAGTCAAAAAATGAAAACGAGTTGGAAAATTTTGAAGTTTATACCTATGAAAGATTTGAGCATGAGTGATGAAAGTGGTGAGTTGAAAGACTTGAGCAACAGCCTCACAATCACTATTCACTGCTAGTTTTGAAACTGTGCTTGAATTGAACAGTCAGCCAGGGATGGTTACTCTCTGACAAAGCCAATTGACGAAGATAGATACACAGAAAAGAAAGCTTATAATGATAAATAGATTATGTCAATTCAAATAAACCAACACAAAGCAAAGCAAAGACATTCTCAACTTGTAACTTCAGTGTTACCTGTTGAGATAGTCCAACCATGCAATGAGTCTTCTGTAATAAAGACTGCAATGTCCATATATAGAGAAATTATAGCTTACCACTTTCACCAGTACGAGATCATTTCCAGTGAATCTCTTTGATTAGGTTGCTTTAGGAACCTGGACGAACAAGAAAATTTGATCTTGAGTTTCTACAAATATAATCAAACCAATTGACGAAGAACAAATGAAGACAAAGCCGCAGTCTGAAGGCAAGAAACTAAACTCAATAAAAAAATCAATGACGGATGCGCATTTATGCAATCAATGTTGCTGAACTTGAACCGCAAGTAGATGGACCAATTCTATACGAATATTGTGTGGTTTACTATGGGGAAAAAAATCAATATTAGTACAAGGGAAAGAATTAAAATTAGTAATACAAACACAATCCTGAAGAAGTGTTTAATCACTGCGTGGTTTACTATTTACATTCTCTGGTTACCACAGACAAGCAAAGCAAAGACATTCTCAACTTGTTACTTCAGTGTTACCTGTTGAGATAGTCCAACCACGCAATCAGTCTTCTGTAATAAAACTGCAGCAAAGAAAACTGTATCACTTTTAGCAATGTCCATAGAGAAATTGCAGCTACCACTTTCACCAGTATGAGATCATTTACAGCGAACCTCTTTGATTAGTTTGTTTTAGGAACCTGGACGGAAATGATTACGATAAAAATAGAACGCTATACACCCTTGAACACAATTTAAAACTTTGTATTAACAAGAAATAGGTAAAAAGAGAGAGTGGAACAAGAATGAGAAGGTAGAAAAGAAGTACAAGTAGAGCACTTACATTTACAAAGCAGTAACGCTAGATCTTGAGTTCCTACGTATCAAACCAAATGATGAAGAACAAATGAAGATGAAGCCCAATCTGAAGGCAAGAGAAACTAGACTCAATCAAACATCAATGACGGTTGAGTATTAATGCAATCAATTGTGTAGCCTTCTGGTGAGAGTCAACTTCAACTAATTTGTGATACAACTTGTGTAATTGTTATTACATAGATCTTCTAGTCAACTTCAACTAAGGTCATTATGAACCTCCATAGTCACTAGGTCAAATCATATAATAAATGTTCTACACTTGCCAACAAGACAAAAACCTATAACCATATATATTGATGTAGAAAAAGAGATTAACCTTTTGGAGAGAACAATAGTAATGAATGCATGTGCAAACACACACACCCGGTTCACTATCATTTTGTAAAGCTCGGCCATCGTAGTCGAATCCGTGTTCAAACAGCCCAAGAACTCGAACTAAATGCACGCTGCATATCATAACAGTCACACTTGTCTCACTACTCACCTGAAAATCACAAGTATCAACTTGGAGCTTCACTGTAACCTGTTGAGGTAGTGCATGGAGAAATTGCAGTAATCTGGACATTTCAGATAAATCAAACTCAAAAAAAAAATCAAGAATTTAAGAACACGAGATAGTTGTTGACACAGGTCGGTTAAACCCTGCTCGATCTGTGGAATCTCAAGAGGGAGATTCAATTCAATCCACTAAACATATCACATCTTACAAAACAAGTTTACAAATCAAAATAGAGCACAACAAAATAAAAACTAGAGAATACACACACGTATTCATGAAAAGAATGGTACGGTGATTGATTCCCTTAGAAGCTCTCGAGCAAAGATGATGAGGTTTGGGATGGATCACCATGAGACAAGCCTGCAGCGTGAGCCTCCAGGCCTATAACTGAAATATAAGAACAAATAATCAAAATTACTAGAGCCCACGTCACTTGAGCTAATTATGTTAGCTAGCCTCACAATATGAGCTATAGCTAGAGCCCATTTGATGCGGAGTTGCAACCAAACGGGGGTGAGTATATTCATAATAAATCCTTGGTAATGAATGAAAATGTGACCTATGTACCTTGTGTGTGTGCAAGATAATTAATATCATGAGTAAGTAGAGGTTGGCGGGACATGCAACGTCTTCTTCAGTTGAGTAATCAGTCTGAGGAGCGAAATAGAGATAAATTCAGCTTAACTCGTATCTGAGTAACATATATAGAACTAAGATGAATGGAAGTGAAAAAGAAGGATTATTACCAGTAGGACATAAAAACAAAATCACGTACAGCTTGGAGCTTGAAAGTCAAACCGGAACATCGTTTGATGAGCGGCTATGATTTAGACTTGTTCCCATCTGGTCTCAATACAACAAAAAAATCAGTGTTGGTAATGCAAATTCACATTGTTAATTGCACATAAGTTAAATGGGATTGATAACTAACCTTCGTTGTCAATTGTAATTTGCCAAGGGCTTGACGGCATAGGAGGGATTCGGGGAGCTTCTCTAGAGGAGGGAGTGTATCTGTTGTTAACTCGCGGAGGTTGGGGAGGGAATCCCAATCTATATCTATACGGCACCTCTTCTCTTCGTCTTCATCTTCATCTTCTTCCCACAACTGGAGCTTTGGACAATTACTTATCTTCAATTCCTCAAGGGCAATAAGATCTTCAATGTGCAAACTCTTCAATCCTCTACAGGATTTAATACTCAAAGACAGGAGAGTTGGAAGTGCTTCAACTTTAATGGTAATTAGCTCATAGCAGCAAACAACGTGTATTTCTTTGAGATGTAGTGAAGTGAGATGCAAAGACATCAAGTCACGGCAGTTGAAAATATAAAGATCTAGAAGAGATGATGTGTTTGACCCTACTGATTCCATCAACTGTTGTATACCCACATTCCCGTCAAAGGATAGTCTTCCAAGACGTGGGCATAGCGGGATGGACTTGAGCTCTGGGCAACTTGAAATATCTAGAGCCGAAAGAGAGGGAAACAAAGGAGGATCATGTTCTCCTACTGTTGACGTTCTCCATCCCTTCAATTTTGGTATATCAGACAACCGAAGGGTCTCCAAACGAGGGAAGAATTGTGTACAAGACACTGATGCTACTCCTATACAACTGTCTTCTTCCTCCAAGTATTCTAATTCCCACAAATGATCAAGATAAAGAGACTTGAGATTAGGAAGCAAACTTATGGCTCCCAAATATTTTACGTTTGAGCAACTATACAGACGTAGGTTTGTTATGAACCAAGGGCTATTCCCCCATTGAGGCATTCTCCTGCCTGGGTATCCCTCTATCCGTAGCGTGTGTAATTGAGTCACAGGTAGCTGCCAACTTTCATCTCCGTCCCACTCATTTGTGTTCATGTTAAACCTGATGTACAACTCTCCTCTAAGTTGTCCCATTAATCCAACTAATACATTAAGTCCCTCAGTTGTCTTCCCTACCGTAAAATCACTCAAGTACTGCAAACAAGTCAACTCCTCAAACCCAGGTGGCATATGTTTCAACCCAAAACACCCATTAAGGTTCAAGCACCTAAGATTAATCAATTTCCTGAACTTATCCGGCAAGGCTCTAAGCTTCTCACACCATCTAAGCTCTAGTACTAGTAAATTCAATAGATTCGTTATAGAATCAGGAAGACATTCAAATTTGTTATCTGAAAGATCAACAAATCTCAAGTGTTTTAACTCCCCCAAACTACTTGAAACACACTCGATTCCCAAGCTCGGCAAACTCAATGTACGCAAGTACTTGAACTTTGTCAATTGCTCATCAAGAGTCAAATGATGACTTAAATAAGGAATAGAGCTGAACCAAACAGAACGAACCCGGTTGGTATTAACTTGTGAAAGAACTTCCCATGAATTATTCGTCTCACCAACAACCCGTACATGTCGTGCACTTTTCTTAAAGTGACTCGATTGCACGTTTAACATACAAATTTCTTCTCCCGACAATGATTGTGCCAAATCATGAACCAAGGCATGCATTTTGCACCATGAAATCTCATCATGCATATCATATATCACCTCTTGAAAAAAAGACCTCCTAAATAAATCCATGAAATATGAATTCCCTGCTTGTTCAACAGTCTGTGATTCATAATATGGCTTAACATATCCTTGGGCAACCCAAAAGTATATTAACTTTTGTACGTCAAAAAGATGATCTTTTGGAAATAGGGCACAATAAGCAAAACAATGCTTCAAGTTTGATGGTAGGTGTTCATAGCTCAATTTTAGTGTATTCATGATGGAATCACCACTGTGTTCCACTAGCTTTGAGAGCTCCTGATCTCTGAAGGATTCCCATTCTTGAATGGTAGTTTTTGTATAAAGAAGGCTACCTATACTCCTTATGGCTAGAGGAACATTGACACACTTCTTCACAATCTCTCTTCCGAGCTCAGTCCATCTTGAATCTCTCTCTTGTTCTGGAGTAAAGGCTACCCTTTTGAATAGATCCCATGAATCATCCTCGGATAAGCCATATAATAGATGAGTTTTTGATGCACTCACGGCCCTTGCAACAGACAAGGATCTTGTAGTGACAATTATCTTATGGCCGCTTGAACCATTTCTTAACAAACTCATTCTATCTTGCCACCTAGCATGATCTTCTTCCCATACATCATCTAGGACAAGCAAAAAGTTCTTGATACCCTTCATTGACTCCCGAATTTTAGTTTGTAGTTGACCGACACTGAAATTACTGTAGTTTTCACCACACACAGATTGAAAGATCTTTCCAAGGACTTCTTTTTCGTCAGATGTATCAGAAATGCACGCAAACCACCTCTTTTCAAATTTCTTCTCAACCTCTTCATGATTGTAAATTAGTTGTGCAAGTGTAGTTTTTCCCATACCTCCTATCCCAACTACGGCAACAACGAAAGGAACACCAGGCATAGCATTATCTGACTCATTAAAAAGAAATTTCAAAATGGCTTTCTTGTCTTCCTCCCTACCAAATACATCCTTTGAATCAACAAAACACCCCGGATCTTTTCCTTTCCTAACACCGCTAACCGGTGCTTCATGTTGACATCTCACAAATTCAAACTGAGCCATATCAGTAGAGATCTCAAGTAAACTCTTTCGGATAGCCTTAACTCTCTTAGCAATAGAATCTCTAGAGACAATTGGGTTTAGCTTAGAACAAGAAACCCGTACCTTGCTTAAGATCTTGTTGCCTCCTTTGATGATCTGTTGCTTAAGCATATCATCGGTGGCCACCTCATCAAGCAAATCCTCAACTTCATACAACACGTCCCTAACCCTCTTGATCCAATCCTTCACAGCAGCAGAGGATTCTTGCTTCTTCTCAGCATCAAGAAGCACAACCTGGATTGTTTCAATACTTCTCTTAAGCTTATCGAGTTCATCTCTTGCATCCCAAATCGAACAAACCCTTTCATAAGCTTTCTCGAACGCCGGAGCGGAAACTGTGGACAAGAGCTTGGAAGCAATGCTGAACATGGCAGCTTCCGCCATATTGATTTCTGAGTAGTTTGATTTGTAGAATCAATTCCAATAAAACAAGGTATAAAGGGTATCAAAATGAAGCCAGTATGCTTGGGTGTAGTGTATCACTTATAAAAGTTCACAAAGTTAGTCCAGTGCTTAATATTTTTATGCTACTCGACGTTATTGTTTATGAAATTGTCGGACAAAAGTAAGCAAGTGGTAATATAAAAATCATAGCTCTTAATATTTTATCATACAGAAAAATAATTGTAACAAGTAAAGTTCAACCACAACTGGAGCTCTGAATATTTTATGTTAATTAAATTTATGATTAATTGTAATCAGTAGAGTTTATTCATTTGTGCAGAATTATTAATAAAGGGCACATTTATGTGCCCTTTATTATCCTTGGAGTTTTTTATTGATAGGTTTATTGTGGAAGACCACACAAATGGTGGAAATAAAATCATTCATATATTGATGCAACTATGATCCTTTGTATGCAGATTACAATATTATAAGAAGAGAATAATAAAGAATACAATGACAGAATCAAATATAAACAAGCTACCCATATTATACCAAGATGAGAATGAAGTTAATAATCCATCAACTAGTCTATTAAGGACCCGTTTGATTTTAACTCCGGAAATAAAAACGAATCTAGTCCATCAACTAGTCTATTAAGGACCCGTTTCATTATGTTTCTCTTTCCGAAGTTTCAATCAAACGGGGCTAAGTGTTACAAGAGTACAAGTAAAACTTGCACATAAAATTACAAGTCAGGATTTGGAAGCATAACAGTAGAGTACCAGCTGCCTTTTTGAGGTTTTATGCATGGAGTGGAGTCTCCATAATTCATCATCACATGTTGGAGCTTCAACCAAACGGGGGCTAAGTGTTATAAGAGTACAAGTAAAACTTGCACATAGGTAAGATATCATTTGATCAGTACCTGTGATTTAGTGTTGAACCGAAACGTCATCTCAATTCAAGATATTATTTGATCTCAAGTAAATTGAACATCTTTTGGAAACAGGGAACAATAAGCAAAACAATGCTTAAGTTTGATGGTAGGTGTTCATAGCTCAATCTTAGTGTGTTCATTATAGAATCACCACTTTAGTTTTTGTGTAAAGAAGACTGCCTATACTCCTTATAGAAAGAGGAACATTGGCACACGTTGGCTGTGTCGGGTTTGAAAACAACACCAATATATCCAACCCATCTGTAAAGAAGACAAACCTCTTAGAAACTCAACCAAACTGAGTTTTCCACTGCAATATATTGGGGAAAAAAAGATCAATTCAGTCTTTCAAAGAATGCTTTCTAAAATGCAAAAATACCTTATGGTCCGAACAGTTTTTGTAGCAAGTACCTTGTGATAACCTAGACAGTTACAAATCAAGAGTCAAGAAATTTAAACTTATACTCCTATGTAAAATATACACACACTTGAATCCATACAGGAAAGAAAGGAGTGTACTCACTGATTATTAAGTGTTGCAACCGGGTAATCCGTCTTCTGTAAAAAAAAAAGATTGCAAAAAAGATCCTCTATAATTTCTAAAACCAAAAAAAAAAAAGAGAGAGAGAGAGAGCAAAGGTAGAAAAGAATCAAGCACTTACATTTACAAAGCAGAAACGAAGCTCTGAAGCCACAGATTGGATGCTGTTTTTCTACTTGATTCTCCGTTTACTTGGATACTGTAATGTGAAACAAAGAAGCTCAGTCATTATTTGACTTCTCACTAACAGTACAAACACCAAATACTGTGCTTAATTAACTATTGATTAAAAACAATAAACAAGTTGTAAAACAGAAATCTATTGATGGAATGGGATTGCTAACTTGTTTTGAAATTTGAAACTACTCACCATTGTTATGATTCGATAATCGCCATAGATCTTATGACCTGTAAGGTGTTTGGGAAGTGAATCTACACTTATGTCACGGAGGTTGGGGAGGGAAACCCAATCCAGGAAACACCTCTTGTCTTCATCTTGATCCCATACCTCCAACTCTGGACATGCTTTAATCACCAATCGCATTAGGGAATTGAGATGTGCAATATGCAAATCCTTCAATTGTTTGCAGTTTCTAAATTTTAGAGACAGGAGGGCTGGAAGTGCTTCAACCCGAAAGCTCAATAGCCCATTGCAACTACTAATCTCTATTTCTTGGAGATGCGGTGATGTGAGGTGCAAAGACATCAAGTTAGGGCATGCTAGAATATAAAGCTCTCTAAGAGATGTAAGTGTTTCATCAGTAAAACTTGTTATGTCATTGCAATCACCAATTGTTATATCCTCGAGATGTGGACATAGCGGGATGGACTTGAGCTTTGGACAGGTTGCAATTACTAGTCGAGAAAGAGAGGGAAATGGATTTAGAGAAGGATGTTGATCCTCAAATTGGTGTGTTGCTAATGCTATGCAAAAGTGTTTATCTCTCCCCTCACCCTCTTCTTCCAGCACGTATTCTAAGTCCCACAGCTGAGAAAGATGAAGAGACTTAAGATTAGGAAGCAAACTTATGGATCCTAGATATTTTAGATTAGAACAATTGCACAGCATTAGAGATGCAAGGTTTGGTAGCAAGGAAGGGTCGACAATGTCCCTCTCATTCCCAAATGGTGGTATTCTCCTGCCTGGGTACCTATCTACCATTATTTTTTGTAGAGATACAGGAAGCATCCAGCATTCATCTTCATCCCAATCGCTTATGTTGTTGATGTGAAACCTAATGCACAACTCTCCTCTAAGTTGTTGCATTCTAGCCAATACATCAATTCCGCTCATTTGAACCCCCTCAACTGGTTTCCGAACATCAAAATGACTCAAGTACTGCAAACAAGTTAAGTCCTCAATCCCAGGTGGCATATGTTTCAACTCGATACAAAACTCAGTATTCAAGTATCTAAGATTAATCAATTTCCTAAACTTATCTGGCAAGGCTCTAAGGAACTCACAACCTCTAAGGTTTAGTATTAACAGATTCAATAGATTGGTCATGGAATTTGGAAGACTGCTGAAAGCATTATGTGAAAGATCAAGACATCTCAAGTGTTTTAATTCCCCAATACTACTTGAAACATTCTGAATTCCCAACTTCTGCAAACTTCATGTACGCAAAAACTTGAACTTTGTTAATTGCTCATCGAGAGTCAAATGGAAACCAAATTCATCAACATCGATCAAAATTGAACGAACACGGTTGATACTAAGCGGTTGTGCGAGAACTTCCCATGACTTTTCAATCTTAACAAAAATCCCCGCATGTCGCGCACTATCCATAAAGAGGTTGGATGGCCTGCTTAGCACACAAATTTCCTCGCCTGCCACACATTGCGCCAAATCATGAATTAAATCATGCATTTTGCAAAAACAAATCTCTCCGTTCCAATATCTCTCCTCTTGAAAGAAAGACCTCCTAAATAAGTCCATGAAGTACGAATGCCCCGTTTGCTCAACAGTTTGCCATTCATGATGTAGCTTAATATACCCTTGGGAGATCCAAAAATGTATTACCTTCTGTACCTCAAATAAAAAATCTTTTGGAAATAAGGCACAATAAGCAAAACAATGCTTTAAGTTTGATGGTAGGTGTTCATAGCTCAATTTTAGTGTATTCATAATGAAATCACCACTTTGCTCCCCTAACAGTGATAACTCCTGATCTCTAAAATACTCCCATTCTTGAATAGTAGTTTTTGTGTAAAGCAGGCTGCCTATGCTCCTTATGGCTAGAGGAACATCCGCACACTTCTTCACGATCTCTCTTCCAAGATCGGTCCATCTTGAATCTCTCTCTTGTTCTGGAGTAAATGCTACCCTTTTAAATAGATCCCATGACTCATCTTTTGATAATCCATATAAGTTATGAGTTTTTGATGCACCTATCCCCCTTGCAACGGATAAGGACCTTGTAGTGACGATTATCTTACTCCCTTTAGAACAATTACTTAACAAACTCATTCGATGTTGCCATCTTCCATGATCTTCATCCCACACATCATCTAGAACAAGCAAAAACTTCTCGATACCCTTCATTGCCTTCCTAATTTCAGCTTGCAGTTGGCTAACAGTGAATCCACTATAGTTTTTATCACATATAGATTGAAAGATTTTTCCAAGAACTTCTTTTTCATCAGATGTATCAGAAATGCACGCAAACCACTTCTTTTCAAATTCTTTCTCAACTTCTTCATGATTGTAAATTAGTTGAGCGAGTGTTGTTTTACCCATACCCCCTATCCCAACTATGGCAATGACAAAGGGAGCATCGGGTTTATCACTATCTGACTCATGCAAAAGCAATTCTAAAATGACTTTCTTGTCTTTTTTCCTACCAAAGACATTCTTTGAATCAACAAAATACCCTGGATCTTGCCCTTTCCTAACACCGCTAACCGGAGCCTCATGTTGACATCTCACAAATTCTAACGGAGCCATATCTGTTGAGATCTCAACTAAACTCTTCCTGATAGCCTTAACTTTCTTAGCAATAGAATCTCCGGAGACAATTGGGTTTAGCTTAGAGCAAGAAACTCGTACCTTGTTTAAAAGCTTGTTGTCTCCTTTGAACATCTGTTGCTTAAGCATATCATCAGTGACCACCTCATCAAACAAATCGTCTGCTTCATAAAACACGTCCCTAACCCTCTTGATCCAATCCTTGACAGCAGCGGAGGAGTCTTGCTTCTTCTCAGCATCTAGAAGCACAGCCTGGATTGTTTGCATACTTCTCTTAAGCTTACCGAGTTCATCCTTTGCATCCCAAATCGAACAAACCCTTTCATAAGCTTTCTCAAACACGGGCGAGGCAACTGTGGACAAGAGCCTGGAAGCAACGCTGAACATGGCTGCTTCAGCCATATTGTTTTCAGCTACTGGTGGGTGTTATAATCAGAAATTTGAGTAGGTTGATTGTTAGAGGCAATGCTCTTTCTTCTCTCGCCCTTAGATATATAGAGTGGTTAATCTTTTATGCTATTCTATTTTATCAGTTATCAAGTTATCAGATTGTCGCACAAACACTTTATTAAAATGCAGTTTGTTAGCCTGTCATTTTCATTTTGAGTAGGATGATCAATAAACAAAACACCCATAATCATCAAATTGCTGGTCAGTGATGTGGAATTTTGTCAATCCTTATAAGCATAAATGAACTGTATATTAGAATATTGCACATACCAAAAGCACGCAAAACAGGGAAGAAAGCACACAAAACAGGGAAGATATTAACCCTATAAACAAAGCACGGAAGCATATACCCAAATCAAGTCAAATCATCAAAGACAGGAAGCAACCTGGAATATTTCTAAGCAAATTCCCAGCTCCATCAGTTCAGTGAACGAAATAAATTAACTAATTTCACCCGCAGATAAACCAATTTCCAGGAGAGAAGTAAATAACAGTGAAGCCTAAAAAAAACTCAACTTATATCCTCCAAAAGGGAAAAAGGCTTACGCAATGACATTTACTCTATAGTGGAAGCAAAGTTGGTGGAAGAGCAAAGTACACTTGGCTACTTCCCGGCGTTTCCGTGGTGGATAGAACAAAGTTGAAGAAGCCATTGTTGAAGATGAGAATTTGGGGATTATCACAGTTTTGCTTAACATGAAGGCAAAGGAAATGAAACTAACATATATTGAATTGATAATACATAATTTTAGCGTGTGATTTATTTTTAAAATTATTAATTTTGATGACTCATTTTAAAATTTGGGGATTAACCCTAGAAGGGTTGGGCATATGACGGAACGGGACATGATTGAGGTCGTCTCGTGTCTCGTGTCTCGTCCCGTAAATTATAAGCGGGACGTGACGAGATTTATAACTTTTTTTTCTTCGTTCCGTGCGGGTTCTGTTCCACGTGAGACAGGACGGGTCTAATCCCGCAAGATTTATGCACTGATTATATTCAACGCTTTTACATGTTTTCTCTAATGTTTAAAGACACAAATGATAAAAAAAAAACTCGATACTAAATTACAGATTCAAGAGGTTACTACATTCAATACGAATATAACTAACGTCAAAGTGTGTTTTACCGATTAACATTTAAAAAATCTAACACTACACTAGTGATAGTTTACAAAAGAAAACATTGTAAATGGTTCGCTATTGTATACACTCAAATATTTAGTGCCTTCAAAATTATCTTTGAACTACATTATCAGTGATCGAAGAGGTTATTATCTTGTCTTCATTGACAAGTCCGGAACCAAAATAAAGGATCAAACTGAAGATGAATTCATAGATCGGAATAAGCAGTCGATAGGATTTTGCAACTCTCGGTCGCTTTTCAGGAATCGCCATTTGAGTTTCTTCGTGGTAGGCGTGGAGAAGATAAAGGGGCGGGGTTTTTTTCGTGTGGTTTTTATTTCAACCAATTTCAATTACTCTTTATCCATTACCTTACATTAAACCCTTTTATTTTCCTTTTAAAAATAATTCGAGAAAACCAAGGGTCTACTTTGTATCTCACATACAAATATGCTCTATTAGAACAATCTTCTCTCCGCTTTTTTTTACCATCCAATGATACTGTGACAAAAAACCTTATGAGCAAATTTGCAGTATTGTTATTCACCTTGATCGTCAATGTATGACGGTGTTCTACAATTGATGTGTTACCTTCGAATGAGAGTTTTGTGTAAATAGAAGGAAGGCTTTTATAAATAGAGAGGGTTTTGTGTAAATCGAATAAGAGCTTGTGTGAATCAAAAGAAGACTTGTGTAAAGAAAGAGGACTTGAGTAAATTAAACAAGGATTTATGTAAATTGAAAGGGTTTGTGTAAACCTGAAGAGGACTTGTTTAATTTCAAATTTTGTGTAAATTGCGAATTTGATCCACTTTGTTTTCAGTAAAACAAAAAATCTACTTGATCTTCCACTAGGCAAATGAATCCAGTTACCAAACTCACCCTTTAGAATTTTTAACAACTAATTTAAAAAAATTTCATTTATTTAAAATTGATACGATTGTTATATAACATCTCAATAATTTAAATAAAGAGATTTTTGACATTAATTATCATGCGAGCATTTAAATATTTGCACCACAACACGTCACATTAATTTTAAATTATGTTAATATAATATGTATAAACTACAGTTCGAATATACATTAACAACTTAAATTATCAACATATATTCATAAACATAAATTTAAAAAAAAAAAAAACTATACATATGAAATTCATAAGAAACTAGCACAAGGGGCCAATGACTTAACTGCAAACTCTTTATAAATTGTTGTATTCATACAAGAGGAATATAATAGAAGAAAACACTCTCCAAAAGTTTCAAGTACATGTTCTTAGAAATTTATTTGCAAAAGGAAGAAAATCACCAAATTATGCACTAAAATATGAATCAAATGTTGTCAAGAAGAGTCCATGAAGAGAGAAGAACACCAACGAGCTTATTCGTGAGAAGCACTTGCAGCACTCAGATCCACAGAAAGGTCAAGAGCCTGAACAAAGATAACACACAAAGGTTCATCAATGGATACATTTACACAATCATCCCCTCAAATATGTCATTTTGCAAAAAATACCCGCTAAACGGTCGACTGTAATGAAATAAAACGGTTATCTTCTTTTAATATAATAACCCCCGTTTGGTTATAGCTCCGGAAACGGAAACGGAATGAAATGAATCTAACCCAAATGTTTACCTAATCCATGAATATTTTTGGAATCATTCTATGTGAATGCATGTAAAATGTATCTGTTTTCCTCATTTGTTTCCCAATAGGTATTAAAAGTAATCAAATTCTACTACAATTACTTTAAACCACTAGGAATGATTCCATAAAATTTCATGAATAATTGTACACATACGGATTAGATTTATTTTCATTCCGTTTTTGTTTTCGGAGTTGGAACCAAACGGGCCCTGAAATATTTTCCATTCCATTTTCAGTCGCTAAACAAACACTTTAATGAGTTATTTTGATAATACTCCTTTTTTTTAGTGATTCTTAGCAAATTCAATCAGGTCGTAAATATCCCTACGGATAGTGAAGGAGAAAGAAACATATAATTAGATGAAAATTATAGAAAAATGACCCCAATACTAAAGATATTAGCACATTTTTTATTAATGTATAAAGGTGTGACAATCTTTACTTACCTTGCCAGTAATCTTGCTATACATATGAATCACATCATCTATAGTATTCTCAAAATGTGTGGATGGATCATAACTCTGCAAAAAACAAACACATGAAAACAAGAATTCATCTTAGAGACACAATGAAATGGTTTGAAGGTAGAAGAATTATAAGGCCAACTTACCATTGATATGAAGCAACTATCAGCTTCAGGGTCATTTATGGGTTCGTATCTATCATACATATCAAAGAACATCTCGTCGACTGCTCCAAGGAGATCGATTCCTGGCTTGAGCTCAGTCTCGGGCTCATCGGTTTCTGCTTCGGTTGTAACGAAGGCGATGTACTTGTTCTTTGGAGCCACATTGTGAGTGTAAGAGCAGCAAAAGAGATACCTAGCACATTGTAAAAGAGTTTTTTTTCGGTGAAAATTTCGATATGAGATAATTTAGTTGATCATCTTTAACGGTTTATCCAATTATAGACGGGTTTTCTGAATCCATACATGTCTGATTTACGTCCGAGTTGCTTCTGTGGTAAAATGACTTGTGCCGAGTGAGAGTCGTTGGTGTCCGGAATTGGATGGCTCATTATGCATATAGCTCTAGCAACTCTGCCAACTTTCTTTACCTATTATGCGAAAGATTGATGATTAAGGGTCGTGTGCATATAAGCATATATGTATTAGAATTTCAACACATAATCATTTGTCATTAAGACGTTATTTTACCTTGTCAGTTAAGTACGATGGATCACAAACCACTTTCTTGCATTTTGCAGTTTCTCCTTGAGAGGACACACCCGTGACCTTTCCATCACCATCAAACTCCACCTGTTGCGCGAAAACAGATGATAAAACGAATACGTTAACGATACATAAACAAAAACGTCATAGTTTTACAAAAACATCACGTTTCCGTGATAGATATCTTAAAAAGTGTAAAGTTACCTTGCAATCTGGTTTGTTAAGCATATAGGTTCCACCGTATACTGCACTTAGCCGAGCAAACGCCTACATATCCGACAAGAATCTTTGTTGACATGAGTAATAGTAAAAAGACAATACTACCCTTTTGTATGCTTAGGGTATCCGAAAAGCAACCAAAACATACCTGAGGCAGTTCTCCGAGTCCGTATTGCGGATAAATGTATGGAGAACCTCCGCCAAATCGAGCCAACGAGTCTGCATATAACTTCGAAAAGAAAAACCCTAATGTGATTAATCTTAATGATGCCAATAATGATCTTGATTACAATAGTTACATACCCTCATTCTCTTGAGGAAGTCCCTAGCTGGCATATCCAAGTAATCATCATGATTGTATAGTGCCAAAGCATGGCCAATGAAATCCACTGTGTCATCTTCTAGTCCATATTTCCTACACGAAAAAAACTTCAGACATGTGTAAAAATTGTGTTAAGGTTTTTGTCATTTGTAACAAGACAACGTACGAAATGAGATCTCTAGCGGTAGTTTTGTCCAAGTCAAGTCCTTCATGAGACTTTGGATCAGAATCTTCATAGTCTTGTACGTAGATGAAGAACTTACGAGCTCGTCTCTTCTCGAATAGGCCCATTATGGGCGACTTTAATGCTTCGACGTCGTTAGCCGGAACCTTATAGATCTGCGAAAATAATGACAAATTGTAAGTGTCTACTATTTAAGTTCAAGAGAATCCTATCGGTCTATTGTGCGGAGTTTTTGGCACATGGTGTGCATGCACGTACGTAAATATCGGCTTATGTGTTGGGTTTATGGTGCATGATGTGTTCATACAAACGTGTGAATCCCACGTTATTTGGTTTACCGAAAATTGGTAAATTTCATAGAACTATACCTTGCCTTTGTTGTAGACGAAACTCCCATCTACAGCCTTGAAGTTTAGATACTTGGTAACGTCGGTATGAATGAGTGCGCGAACAAAGTTACCATTCGCCATCATAAACTACAAGAACAAAGACACCAAACAAAACTTGTAAAAGCTAGACATTCATACAATACAATTCATGAAGCACGAAAACTTCTAGACAATGTCGTTTTTCGTGTTGAAAACTTAGAAACCTCCGAAAGTTTCTCGGACACGGTCAAAATAGTGAGGACACGGATACTTTTTCAACGTCAGTAACGAGTTGGACACATCCAAACCATGATCACGGGTGGCGGTTCAACGTGAGGTCAAGAGATACAAAAGAAGTGAACAAGAAATTCTGTTACGTTTTTTTTTTCCAGAATTCAAGATGAAGGCATACATGGTTACTACCTCAATATCACTTAATTTAACGGATTAGTTTATTTCTCAATACTTCTACCACAAATGACATATTCATGTGTCATTGGTCTCGCCGTGTCCGCACTATATTTAATATTACCGCTTCTCCGTTTCTCACCGTGTCGGTTTCCGTGCAACATGGAATTCAAGGAATAAGGAGAAGAATGCATTGCATACCTTGGGAATCATATCGACATTGTATTCCTTACTCGAACCCAAGGCCTCGGGATGATCTTCGTTTCCCTTGAAACGCTTCCACAGCTGTTTCGTCGAAGACAATATGAGCTTATGCAGTCATTCATGGAAGGAAAATTAGGGTTATAGTCTTATCACCTGTTTAAGACTGAGAGAACTTGATTCTCCACCATAGTAATCATTCCTATCCATGTGTAGAACCTGCAAGCCCCAATATGAAATCATCAACAATACGAAATAGAGAACCGAACGATCAAAAGGAATGAGTAGATCGATACTTTGAGGCCATCGACGGAGAGAAGGCCACTGATTATGCATTCCTTGAGACCAGTACCGAGCACAATTACATCGTACTCTTCATCCATGGCGGATGTAGTTCAATTTTTTTCTGGTTTAGTTTTCGAAATTGAAAAGACGGGAAGAGATCGATGATTGTGATGAAGATCGGTTGAGCTGCGGAATTTGTAACTTTAAAGAAGAAGAAAAAGTGGATGGGGCTGATTTTAGGGCGAACGCCATGAACATCTCCTGTCGGAGCTCTGTGGGTGACAAGTGTGAAGAAAGGCAAGTTAGTTTTTCTGTTTTTCTTCTTCTTGGTCCTTTATAGAAGGAGAGGAAATAGCATCTGGTGGACCAATGCTAACGCCGTGTTTGGTTGCTTAAGTTTAGTTTATGGAAAATAAAATGAATAGGTCGGTCTCTCGACTGTTAAGGCCTTGTTTGGTTGGTCCTTAGGTCGAGAGACTGATTTCGGTTTTCTCGATTTAAAGGAAGTGTTTGTCCCTTCATAGAATTTTTATTTGTTTTTATCACACCGATCAAACACGGATTTCATAGATATATTCCGATCGTTAAAAGATAGCGTGGATTTCGTTACATGTTCGAGCGCACATGCGTATTGGGTCCAAGTCTAACACATAAAGCCGGTGAGATTTCATGTTAAAACGAATGCAACAGGAGAAGTAGTCCATCAACAGTATGTTAGACTATTAGCCTACACAATGTTACTGTCCAAATTTGATTTTGGTTGTTGTGTTTATGGTCGGAGTGCACAAAACACAATTCTATAATTTGAACTAGTTTTGTTGTCAAGTGATTACATTCGTAGAGATTGAGGTATCTCCATAGTTCGGATCCTCCCTTATATGGATCGATTAGGCTTTGATTTGTGCACTCCAAAGTAGTTTATAAATGTGCTGCCAAACAAACACCCCCTTAATTAGGACCTTATTCTTTATACCTTTGATGAAGCTTAAGCAAAGAACAGAACACTATACCTTTTCCTGGTCGTCATTGTTACCAGAAGAACATTTCATTTGCCAATATCAAAATGAGAATCAGAATTATGTTAAACCAAGATGGTATTATACCAAACAGGCAAACTCAAACAACAACTCCAATAATAATCACAGAATTTCCTAGTGCTTTTCTTCTGTGGATTCATAACTTAACACGGTTATTGCAATTGCTATTCGTACCGCATGAAACATGTTTCGTACCACATTATCGACTACGCATTACAGAGCCGTAGTAGCAAGCTCATTTCATTCGAAAAATAAAGGAAAAATGATTACGACTATGCATGTCGGATGCGCAGTAGTCCATATCAAAACATTCATCTCTTTTCTTTTTTCAAAAAAACTAGAATTGACCTTATTACTACGCGTCTGGATGCATAGCGTAGATGTGGTACGTTTAGCAAGGTGTGGTACGAATAGCAAAAGGCTTAACACCAATGAAGTCAGATGTAAGTTTCTAGCAAGTTCAAAACATAGAATCAAATTTGTTTTAAGGACATACCTTCTAGACATACCAAGTTAAAAGCTGCAAGCAAACAATGTACATCAGATAATGCAGCAATAACAGATGTAGTTCTTAGGACTAAAAGAGATTAATGAGTTACAAATGCACCAGCAAATTACAGGATACTACCCAAACCAGAAAACCAAGTTTTCAGGATTCATGGCTGTTCTACATACATTAGCACAAGAGATGAACAACAGAGATATGATATAAAGAACATTACAAGGAAGACTTACTTTTTGTTAAGAAGGCTTAGATTTTTCATCCCCAACAACATGCAGGATAGGCAAGGTACTTAGAAATTCATCCAAGCCTTCAAAGAATCCAACTACTTCTTCCCCGTTAGCATCCCTCGTAGCAGGGGCATGATCTTCAACTTCATTACTGAATTCCACATTCAAATCCAATTTCTTCCTGCCTCGAACACCTTTACCTGTTTGCTTCCTTAAACCACTGTTACTAACAGCCTTATTAACCGCATCACTCTGCATCTCAACATCAGTTCCTCTAGTAGCCACACCAACTGAATTCGGATTGGCTGTATTCTCTCTCTCGGCATTACTCTTCCTACCTGGTCTACCTCTCCCACCTCGTACACTCCCCTGTCTCTTCCCTTTCCTAGTGCTATCCCAATCCTCAGATGAATCTGAATCATCACTAGGATCTGAAATATCATAATCATCATCATCCACAATCTTATAGACTCTCTTTTTCACCCCCTGCACCGGACAAGCAAACATAGGGGAGAAGGGCACCCAATTCGACCCAAATATGCTCCCGTTGCCCCCAGATGGCACATTCTTCTTCCAGCTAGTCATCGAAAATCCTATTGGGAAAACTCCCCAAGAACAAAAAGAAGCCTCCTTACCACTTGGTGGTTTCGGTATCTCCATAGCATGAAACGCCCTCCTACAATTCTGACACCTCAGGGTACACTCCTGAAAAGTCTTAGGATACTCATATAAGTAATAACAGTAAGGGCAAGCCGTCCAAAAGCTCTCAATCTGCTCACCATTATCATGATCATTACTATTAACATTATTATCAGGAACTTTAATCTTGTTACCATTGTCAATGCCCCTTTCATTAGTCACTTTGCTTGCTCTTCCAATCTCGTTGTTGTTCTCCATTGGAATATGCTGAGGTGGCTGCTCAGTTGGCACCGGTTGTGCTGAAGCAGTAGGAGGTAGTGGAGGAGACGTCTTCTGTTTCTTCCTTTGTGGTTTCTGCTGTTGCCTTTGTAGTTGAGGAGGAGCTTGAGGCTCGGTCGGTGGTTGAGGTGATGGTTGCCTTTGCACCTGAGGAGGAATTGGAGGCTCTTTTGGTGGTTGCGGTGGTGGTTGCCTTTGTAACTGAGGAGGAACCTGAGGCTCTGTGGGTAGTTGTGGTGGTGGTTGCTGTTGCAACTGGGGAGAAATCTGAGTCTCTTTCGGTGGCTGCGATGCTGGTGGTTGCCTTTGAAACTGAGGAGGAAGCTGAGGCTCTTTAGGTGATTGCGGTGCTGGTGGTGGTTGCCGTTGAAACTGAGGAGGAAGCTGAGGCTCTTTCGGTGATTGATGTGGAGGTGTTTGCCGCTGAAATTGAGGAGGAAGCTGAGGCTCTTTCGATGATTGCTGTGGAGGTGGTTGCCGTTCAAATTGAGGAGAAAGCTGAGATTCTTTCGGTGATTGTTGTGGAGGTGGTTGCCGTTGAAACTGAGGAGGAAGCTGAGGTTCTTTTGGTGATTGATGTGGAGGTGGTTGTCGTTGATACTGAGGAGAAAGCTGAGGGTCT
>BSUD01000002.1:1383658-1413029 GCA_033239045.1 Fagopyrum esculentum
CGGTGATTGATGTGGAGGTGGTTGCCGTTGAAACTGAGGAGGAAGCTGAGGCTCTTTAGGTGATTGCTGTAGAGGTTGTTGCCGTTGAAACTGGGGAGGAAGCTGAGGCTCTTTCGGTGATTGGTGTTGAGGTTGTTGCCGTTGAAACTGAGGAGGATGCTGAGGCTCTTTCGGCGATTGCTGTGGAGTTGGTTGTCGTTGAAATTGAGGAGGAAGCGGGGGCTCATTGTGTTGTTGAGGTGGGAATGGTTGCCGCTGCTGCTCCGGAAGCCACTGTGGCGGTTGTTGCGGAGGAAGAGGCTGAGGCGGGGGTTGATGAGGCGGCTGTGGAAGCCACTGGGGTTGTGAAGACCGTTGCTGCGCTTGTGGCTGAGTGTGCGGCAGCCACTGCGGTTGCGAATGCTGCGGAACCGGCGCCGGAGAAGGCTGGGGTGGTGGAGTATGGTGTTGTTGCTGGAAGAGTTGGCGCTCCTGCAACTGAGGTTGCGGCTGCTCATGATGCGGAGAATGATGAATCCATTGCTGCGGCGGTTGTTGCGGCGGCGGTTGTTGCGGCGGAGGCTGTTGCTGGAAGAACTGGTAGGTCCCTGCAGACGAAGAGTCAACCCTAACAGGCTCAGGATCAGACGGAGCTCCACTCCTTTGAAGAAAAATCGCAAGCTCAGAATCATAAATCCACTTCTTAGTCGGATCAGAAAGCATAGACCAAGCATCAACCACAACACGCAGAGCGAAATCAGCAAACGGGAGGTGATTATGATCAGGATTGAGAAGAAGAACGAGCCGGCGATACTGAGATGTAATCAGCTCAGGATCGCGAACGAGATGAGCGAGCTGAAGAATGGAGTACCAATCATGATGACCAGAGTTGATGACGCGCTTCTCAGCAGCAATCAACGTATCCACAACAGCGAGGATTTGGTCGGATATAGGGTTTGAAGGATCGGATTCACGTGCTCGGATCGCGAAGGACCTGCTTCCGACAAGGTCGCGAGCGGCTAAGAGCTTCGCCGAGATCCCTAACCACCGTTCTGCCTCCGCTCGTGCAGTGTTGGGCTCCATTGTTGAGCTTCGTCTTTCACAGGTGGGAGCAAATTTATGCAGATTGATGATATTCGTTGGAGATGAAGATGGGGAATTGGGGCATTTTGGGGATTTAGGGTTTCAAGTTGAGAGTAGGGTTTTAAGTGTGCGAGAAATTCAGCTGAGCTCGTATATTCTTCTAGATATCTACTCTGTATGCGTTGACTGGGACATTTTGCAATTATCCAATCATCATTCATCTATAAATTGTATTACAATTAAAATTATATATTGTAAAAAATATATAAATATATAATATGCGTATAGTTGATTTTGAGATTGAAGTCGAAGATGATAAAGGGTGAAATAAAAATTATTTGATTGACTAATTGAATGTTCGATAGAAATGATACTATTGTTAAAGTTCGATACATACGGACCGTGAAGTGAAGGTTGTGTGTATACGAGTGCACATGTGCGTTAGGTTCAAGTCCAACACATAAATCCGATGAGGTTTCATCATAAAATCAATTGGGTATAGGAGAAGTAGTCAATATCACAACTATAATTGCACGAACTTATTATCTCCAACAATTATTTGAGAATACAAGAATTATTATGGATATAATTACAGAAACATATATAAAATATAAGTTTTAAAGCATATATGTAAGAACCATGTATTGATAAATTCAGAAGTATGTGCATTCTTCATTCACACTCACGTCCAACTAATGCTACACAAGATGGGTCCCGGTCATGGTTCTCTTCCGACAATGACATTGTGGTGAGTATTTCATTTTTGTTGTTTTGTCATATACAATCGAAAGGAATTTTCAAATTTGGTCACAACCCTTAACTCGACCTTACTTGAAAATTTATCTTCGATTGATATTGCAAAACCGTCAAATGGTTGTTATTGCAAGCAAAATATGTTGAGCTTTGACAAGCCCGTTTTTTTTAAATGTTGTATAAGAGACCGGAGAGTGAAAGTTAGGGAGGGTGAAGGTGAAGTTGTAAATGTTGTGTATATGCTTTAAGTCTACAACATCTACGTTTGAAGGTGAAGTTATAAAGAATAAATTATGAAGAGTGAAATTCACGAAAAAAATGTAAATAATATGCTTAAACGAACGTGAGAAAGGTAAATGATGTGCATATGCTTTGACCGAACTCACCGAACAATCGGTACAAAGGTTGAAGATGAAAGGCAACTCCATCTTCATATCAATAAACCCCTTAGTTAAACTCACCCTAAGTCTACATTTAAACTATGTAAATCTCATCGATAAAGGTTTATGGCTTGATTCTATTGTGCTCTTGTGTGGGTATAGGCTATGTTAGGGCTCCAGTAGCATCATATAACTACAGAGAATAGAAGGGGGATGAAGGAGAAATTTTTTTGCATTGTTCGATCTCTATATGAAGAAGGAGGAAGGAAAACTAGATTCAACTCCTCTTGATCTTCATTCCGGCATTCCGCTGCTCTTGGTTCAACTAGCTCTCGTGCTCCATTAGAGGAGGACAAGGGAAGACAAAAGATGGTAGTTGTTTAGATTCAGAAGGAGGGAGACTAGGCTCGCTTACCAACTCGATTTGGAGAGGAAGGGGTTACTTTGTGGATCCTTGATGTTGTTGTTGCGGTTGAGAGATGATGTCGGTTTGTTGTTGATATTGCAAGAGCAGGAGCTGCCGGGAGTGTTGTTGATGTGTGTTGAAGAAGATGGTGACAAGGAAGTTGTTGCTCGTTGTTTTTGCCAATGGAAAGCAAGTCCTTGTGTTTTTTGTTGTTGTGTGTAGAAGAAAAGAGATGATTGCTTCGTTCTTGTTGTGGTGGGAGGAGAAGGAGTTGTTGGTTGTGTGTTGTTGTTGCGTGTTTACAAAAGGAGGAGACTATTGTGCTACGTTGTTGTTGCATGTTGTCTAGAATGTTAGAGGGAGAAGAAGCGGTTGTAGCGAGGAGATGTGTGTTGTGCTCTTATTGCTTCCAATTATGTTAGGGTAACATGTCTTTAATTTGTTGTTTTAAATGAGGGAATGATAAGTTGTGAAGTATTGTTCTGTCTTTATTAATCGACTGTCACAAACAAAACAAGGTGTAAGGGGAGAGGAAAGTATCGGTGTGATCCAAATAAGAGTGTTGTTTTTTCACATAAAATTTTTAAATTTTACTGAATATAAGGTACTTTATAATAGCGTAAAAATTGAGTATAAAAGTGATGATAAAGATAATGATATGGATATCGAAATATGTACTGTGTATGTGATCAAAGGTCACCCCATACTTTTTTTTCTTTCTTTTTTTTGTATTATTTGAATGGATATCTTCCTATTTTTTCACAAAATGAATTATTGGAGATAATGATTACTTAGATATGCCGTCATCATATTCCTGATAGGTTGATTCCAATTTTTCGTGCGCTCACCGTCTCACGTTATCTCTCGTTGCCTATCAAAGTTATGTACTTCTCGCCCAAATTGCAGAAACCGTTGTCATCTTAAGCTCAACAGCAACAAAGGGGGAGTAGGGAGAAGAAGACGACACCAACATCTTGAAGTGGCGGCAAATTTGGGAGAAAGAATCACACCTTCTTCTTTTTTTTTTTTTTTATCTCCAACCACCATTCCTAAAGGCCGGTCAAACCATCGGTACTTATAATGATTTGAAAAAATTGCTGGGTGAACACGAAAGCTATTGGGTTTCAGAAATGTTTCGTCTTTGAATGCTTTGCGAAGAGGAAGAATAAGTAGACTCTAAAAATCCACTGAAATTCGTCAGCTAATTACTAGGTGAAGATCATGGCGATTCGTTCTGAGATCAGCGATCCCCTCAAACCATCCTGGTTTACTCCAAAAAGGTATCTGGGTGTGGTTTGATTTGGGAGATGGAATGCTTAATTGTGGTCAATTTTAAAGCTCGTGACTGTTTTTTGCCCTAATTATTGGAGGTTAAGCGAGCCTGGTAGACAATTGAATTTCCGAGAGTATTAAATTTGTTGTTAATTGTTTAATTTTGTCAATGGTGGATTTCGGTTGTTTTGTTGATTCTTAAGTGTGGGTTTTCTCACTTTGAGGATGATCAATGATCACAGCAGTTTTGGTATGTAATAATTATGTATGGATTTTTCTTTTTTTTTTGGTGCCTGAACTATTTGTGATTTAATTGTTGGTTTTCAATACTTTGTGTAATTTTGCGCTTGAGATTGATGGGAATTTTGTTGTTCTTATTGTTGATTGCAGATTACTTATCATATTTTGTGCAATAAACTTGATCAATTACATTGACCGAGGAGCAATAGCCAGCAATGGAGTGAATGGGAGTCTTCAGACTTGTACAGAGAGTGGAGTGTGCAGTGGTGGTAGTGGTATTCAGTGAGTTACTAGACAGATCTCCATTTTCATGTACTTGCAGACGTTGAATAAATAAGATGACATTCTGTATACAAAAATACTTTCATACGATGCCAGTAAATGTAATTTTCCCGTCTTTTAATTTTAGGTTTTTTCCGTTTGGTGGCCTCCAGTTCAACTAGAATTTGAATGTTAATTTCCTTTCTGAATGGTCGAATTCCTAGTATTAAGATTTGAAAAATCATATATTGTATTGAAGGCTCATAGTGTAGTTTATCCTATCAGTTTCACCTGATGGGTTCACATCCTGAAACTTTGATTGTCTAGCTCAATGTGGAACTTTTATTGTATGTTTTCTACAGAAAGATTAGAAAAAAGTTGGCTAGCTAGGTACATGGATTTTACTGCATTCATTAGCTCAGGTCCATTTTGTATTTGGGTTAATTGAGTGCATGGTTTTACTAACCCTCCTATAACGAGAAGTCCAGATCCATTTACTTTCTTCCATGATTCTTGAAAACACGACTATTTTAATGTATTTGATGCTCGCTCCACAAATTTATTCTCGCTATAATTTACTGAACCTTTTTCTTTCTAGGGGAGAATTCAACTTGAGCAACTTCGAAGATGGTGTATTATCATCTGCATTCATGGTTGGTCTTCTTGTGGCTTCTCCAATTTTTGCTTCTTTAGCAAAGAGGTATATGCTCATTCTTCCTTTCTCCACTAAAACACAATAATGGAAAATTATAATATTTGATTTTATATGTAGATACTGGTCTCATCACATTTTTTAAACTTTGTGACCATTTGAAATGTTAGTTATTTATTTCATGGACAAACTTTTTATAAATAAAAGAAGAATCACAAGTGTTTAATCTAGAGGGCAAGGTGTTCAAACAGAATAGCCTATAAACACCAACGGTGCTACAGCCTACAGATAGGGGGGATTTGAAATGTAAGTTATATATTTCATACACAAACTTTTTATGAATAAAAGAAGAATCGCAAGCCTTTAATCAAGAGGGCAAAGTGTTCAAACAGAAAAGCTTATAAACACCAACGGTGCTACAGCTTACAGATAGAGTAACAATATCCATTTAATGCCATCAAGGGACGTGTCTTTTCCCTGCTCGAGCATATTAGGTAGCGCAATTCCAGTGATCCAAAACTTCTGTTAGTGTGAAGAAAAATGAGCTAATCAGGGTTCTGGGTTGAGAGATCCTCCTTGAAATAATACAAATGTGCTTGACAGTTTATGGTAAACCACAAATTTTAACATTGAGGTGCGATTATATTTGTTTACCAATAGCAGGAGTTTTGAAATATTTTCCTAGAGAAATTCTTTAGGCTTGTTCTGATGATTTTCTGATGGTTTTAGCATTATGCTGACTTGTTTTTCTTTCATGTGTTTGCAGCATCAATCCCTTCAGGCTTATCGGAGTTGGGTTGTCAGTCTGGACTATTGCTGTAGTTGGTTGTGGTTGCTCAGTTAACTTCTGGTTCATTACAATTTGCCGCATGTAAGTGTAACGAAAACTAGATTTCGAATTGACTTTCTACACAATCTCGTTTTTCATGTGAATCCTTCTACGTCTCCAGGCTGGTAGGTGTAGGTGAGGCTTCATTCATCAGTCTTGCAGCCCCGTTCATTGATGATAATGCACCTGATGCTCAGGTTCTCTATTAAACCCTTTGAAGTTTACTTCAACTATGGTCAGTATATCTGGTTGTTTCACAGAGTATCTTCAGTTAAGAATTGAGATATTGTGATGTAAGACATTAACATTTGACAGTCTAACAAGATTTCTAGAACTTTATGACCTACTATTATATACTAACAATCAAGTGGTAGTAGGTTCTTCTAATGCTAAATAGGCTAATCGGAAAATGTCGTTTGGCATCCTTCTTAACAATCCACATGCTTTCCCCGAGAAAAAATTTCCATTGATGTAAGATTTGCTGATGGAATATGAAGTATTGGTTACATTATCTTAAATATTAATCCCACTAAAACTCAATAGTATTGTCTAAATTATACTAAATTATTGTAAGGTCTTATTATCTTTACTGATTGCATATTGCTGCCTAGCCTATTTTCTTGTAATACATACCGTGTTTGTATAAGAAGAGGTTTCTTGTTTTCAGACCTCTATTTACATAGTACGTGTATAATACATTTTACATAACTGAATGAGGTTATATATTTTGTTGTCTTATGAAAAGAAGAACTCTCGCATGAATAAAGTTTGATTATTGGACATGTTGTTTTGCATCTGTAATCACTAGCTGTTTGCCATCTTCAGAAAACAGCATGGCTTGGAGCTTTCTATATGTGCATACCAACTGGATATGCAATTGGTTATATATATGGTGGACTGGTAGGTTATGGAATTTGGTCATCCTTTTCTCTAGCTCAACTTTGATATTTGTTTTTGACCGAGATCTGGTTGCGATGCTTCTTTCAAGTGTGAGATCCGGTCTTCTGCCTCTTATTTTTGCTACTATTTCCAATACTTTGCAAGTTTATGTAGTTATAAGTCTTTATGTCCATTAAATTGTTTCCTTAAGGTGTTTATGACGAGGTTACGCTATTTTCAGGTTGGCACTTATCTTGCATGGCGTTGGGCTTTTTGGTTGGAAGCTATCCTGATGCTTCCATTCGCTTGCATGGGTTTTCTCATGAAACCGCTGAACTTGAAAGGTACATACTTCATAATTATATTTTATATTTTATATTCTCGTATCTTGTTTTCTACTCTCTTGTTACCTAGTTGGTTATTTATACAGGATGTGGTCCTGCTGGATCGAACAAGGCATGTGATACAATTGAAGCACACGACCAAGGTACAAAAATGTTTGGTTGCTTTTCTAGGTTCATTTCATATTTCTGAGGCAATGTTTGGAAAACTATTAAAGTTCGTATTCATTAGTTTTTCTGTAGTTTCCCTAAATAACAGGTGTAGTAATTAACTTACATAATGGTGACTATGGTGAAAGCATACACGAGTTCCTATTTTAACCTTTAACGGAACTGATTTGCTAGTCAGCAGTGCTGTCTTTTTGTCGAAGATGACTGGGTTTATTTTCCTTAGTTATCTGAAACATTTTACAGTGCATTTTGACTACTTTCTAATTCCTATAATGTGACAGTGATGTATGTTGTTTGTGGTCATAACAGATAATTCAGAGATTCTAATCACTGATGGAGTTGAACATTCTGATGAGAAGTTTGAAAACAGACGTCTACTCGCAGTTAGCATGTGAATATGTCCTCCTTTGATTTATGCTTTCTTTACACTTGTTCTACTACTTGCATATAAATTTAATTATGTAGTGGTAAAAGGGTTAGATGATGCCATGCATGGGAAACCTTTTTTATTCGACTGTACTGTGTTTTAATTACTTCTTGGTCAACCCACATTTTGTTTTTTGAGATGTTATTCTTTTAGGCTTGAATCGATTATTGGATTTTGGACTCATGGCAGGGCAAAAGACCAGCCGAGGAAAGGAAACCAACTTTCTAGGGCTTTTGCAGACATCAAAGTGCTCCTTTGTGATAAGGTTTTTATTGTTAATGTTCTAGGTACACCCCTTCTTTTTTCCTTATATGATAGGTCTGGACTTTTGGTTATTTAAGCCTTGAATGTTAAGCAAATAGTACTTTCCATTATTTTGGTGAAATATAAACATGACCGAAGGAATTAATATATGTATGCTATGCCAAGTTTTTGCTTTTTATATTCAGTTTGTAAATGACATTGATACCAAGCTGGGAGTTTCTAGAATACATATGCAAGCATTTAATAATTGATAGGAAACCACTAATGATTGGTTGGTGACTTATCTCAGGTTACATAGCATACAACTTTGTTCTTGGTGCATATTCATATTGGGGACCAAAAGCGGGCTACTATATATATCAAATGGTATGTTGGTTTTGGTTACCCTCGAGTTTAGAGGTTCTCTATTGTTGAGTTTTATTTGAATATATTAAACACTCTTTTCTTCTTGTTAATTTGTGTACACAATTTTGTATGAACTTGGATCATGGACTTCCATAGACAAGTGCAGATATGACATTCGGTGTCATCACGGTTGTATGTGGAATTGTGGGATCTCTTTCTGGAGGATTGATTCTTGATTACATGAATGCTTCAATTCACAATGCATTCAAGGTAACTTTGTCAACCTTGCGAGAATATTCTATGCTTAGCATTATTAGCAAATTTGTCAGCCTTGATTACATGAATTCTTCAATTCACAATGTACTTTATCGCTTAAGATTAGCCTAACATATGTTTATGATCATTGACCCGTCTTACTTTGACTTCTGTGCAGTTTCTATCTGTGGCAACGTTTCTTGGAGCGATATTTTGCTTTAGTTCCTTCTGTTTTAAGAGCATGATACCTTTCCTTGTGTTTTTCTCCATCGGTGAATTACTCATATTTTCCACTCAGGTATGCTCCATTGTTCCTACCAATCTTTCAGCTACGGCGCCTATCATGTTAGGTGGTTTGATTCTTGAAATCACTTTTACGCATTTGTTTTTGATGTCCAAAATGGTAGCTCTCATAGAACTGCCTTCCTCTCCAGATATGCAGCTTGCACATATATGTTATATCACTCATATTTTCCACTCAGTTTTTTCTCCCTTCTGGTGCAAATGTTTTTAATATACAGGCTCCCGTGAATTACATCAACCTTCAGTGTGTTGAACCAAGTTTACGCCCATTGTCTATGGCAATATCAACTGTAGCAATCCACATCTTTGGTGATGTTCCTTCTTCACCACTTGTTGGAGTTCTCGAGGTATATGTTTTTGTTTTACCCTTCTTAAAAGTGGCTGTTTTATACAAGCTGGCTAAGCTCTATAAATAACATTTGTAGCACGGGAACTCCAAAGGGACTGTGACCCCTGTTTCTATTTCCAAAGGGAAACTCGGAAACATGAGTCCCTATGAAAACTATGGCAACTATATCGTTTCGTACATGTAACAACTGATTATATATATGCAGGATCAAATCAATAATTGGAGGACCACAACTCTGATTCTAACATCGATTTTATTCATCGCTGCTGCTGTATGGTCATTCGGTAAGTTTCAGACATGGAAACCGAATATCATTTGAGATATCATAGCATATTTCACATAACTAGAACTGTCTTGACCATTTTTTATAATGTGAACTGTTTGTAGGAATCTTGTTGAGGACTAGCGACAAGATCAACGAAGATAGTGAGCAGGGTGCAACCATTGGAGACGAGAAGACGAACAGGACACCGTTACTGGCAGAGAGAGTGAAGGAAGCCTCAGTTGTGTCTTAATTAAGAGGTGACACAAAAAAGTTTCTTTGAACTCCATTCCACTACTTGTACATAGTTATGGAGCCTATGGATGCCCCTTCATATGTGTATAGAATTGTTCTTCCTTTTTCTGCCCTTGGGTCTGTTGGTCAAAAATTGAAAGCTGTTTATTTCAGTAATAGTAAGTTTTATCCATGAAACATTTTTTACAACAGAAATTGTACCCTACAATTAGGGCTGGTATACACGAGTCAAACCCAAGCTGAACTTACATTCTAGACGAGCTTTGAAATGTGTTCATATTCGGCTCATTTAGTAACTGAGTAGCTCGTCATATATAACACACTTATAGTGTTAGCCGAACGGGCCGAGCATTGGTGTGTTTATGCTCAGCTCGTTTTGCAAACGAGTCGAGACTAAATTTTATATTTAAAGCATTGGTGTGTTTATGCTCAGCTCGTTTTGCAAACGAGTCGAGACTAAATTTTATATGAGCTTTAAAGGTGTTTATATTGGCTCATTTAGAAAATGATCGACCTATTTTCAAGAGAATATCACAGGCCGAGTTCGAACCGAGTCCGGGTAGCTTATTGCATATAACAGCGCTACCTATACTAACCGTTAAATGCGTATTCATTATGTTCCAATTTGACATTCACTGCAAGACATTAAAGTGCAATAGTTTGTATCAAAAAATTTGGATTCTTACATGAAGAACATACAATATCAAAAAGGCTAAGCCGCAGAGCATTAGCTCTCCCAAGAGATATCTGAGGCTAAACACAACATACCAAAACTGTAACTCTATCAGTACAAAAGTGTTGATCAACCACAAGTATTACACCATTATGCAGTGATGGTGCTCTCGACGTATTCTTTGGCCTTCTGTAATACATACTGTACGCGTTTCTCATCTCCATGAGCCATTTCGTAGGCCCGGTACTTCTTGAACAAAAACTGCAAATTTTGCATACATAAACAATTAAACATCATATGAGAATACATTTATGAGCTTGTAGCGGAAAAGGGGAAGAAAAAAATTGTTCCTTCTTGATCACAATAATCATAATAGACTTTGAATGAGAACCTTCATTTTCTTGGGAGGAAGACTTAAACTTGTAGCCCGTTCAAATAATGCGCGAATCAAATCTTGGTCGCCAGAGCGAATTTCCTGTCAATATAGAGTAACGAAACGTAAGACAATTGATCAAACAACCTAAAAGAACTAAAAAATAATACGAAAATTACTTGATCGATGTAAACGCTCCATAAGTCTGTCCTCTTTGGGTTTTCTCGCAATATTTTCTCAAACAGTGAACGGCCTTTATCTGATGATCCACATTTAAACTGGAGGATGGCGACTTGTGAGAGAAAGTTGACATGCGTACGTTCGTGCTTAGGAAGACTTAATAGAGCACGGGTAGTCGTTTTTTCTACTTCATCCTTCTTTTGATTTATGAGCCACTGTATCCGCCTCAGCCATACCTGAAAATATCAAAACTCGAGTCATGAGTGTTCTAGAGTTATTATCCACACTAGGGTTATTAAGATAAAATACCTCAGTAGAGTCCTTGAATCTCTTCATCATTTTCTCCAAGAGTTCATCAGCTGATTGGTTTTGATCCGTCCTTTCATAGAGTCCTAAAAGCTCCAAGTGCAGCTTTAGGGCATCACACTGTTGGGTTGCCCTGTTGAATACTTTCATCACAGCTGCCTGAAAAAACCACTCATCAATGTTAAGCAAATGCATCCGGAGGTTTATCAATTCTATGAATACAATTGGATTGTGAATTAACCTCACGAGGATTGCCGTATTCATTTTCCAGATTAAGATATGCAACCCAAATGTTCTGTTTCTCAGCCTCACTTCGGATGTTTAATGTTTTCAACGCCCTTCAAGATTAAAGGAAAAATTAGGCATGAGACAAGATATCGCTGAGACAACTGATCTAATAGAAATTGTCATTACCTTTCAGCAACAGCGCGAGCTCCCTCGACATCAGCCAAAGAAAGCATAAATGCCATGTATTTTATCCATATATAGCTGCTATTAGGAGAGCTTCTAATCAACTTCTCGAACTCATCAGCAGTTCTTGGAATGCCCCCTTCAAGAAGACGCTGTTCGGCAGCCCTAATTTCTTCTTCTCTAAAATAAAAAAAGGTAGATACGATATATGAAAAATAGCTGCTCAAAATGTGTGCATGTGATACGAGAAATGAAACGAGAAGGACTCACTTCTCTTCCTTCTCCTTTCGTTTTGCCCGTTTCTTACTTTTCTCATCTAGAACAACTGTCTCATCATCATCATCCTGAGCAGGAAGATTTACATCATCCGGACTAGGTTCATCAATGTCATCAAGCATGACATCAAGTGCAGGAATCTCGGCCTTTGATTCTGCTGGGATGAGAGCTGAGGGATTGATTTCACCTTCATCATCTGAATCTGACAAATTAGGAAATTCATCTTCCTTAACAGAATCACTGTCATTAGTAGCCTCCTCATCAAGCTCTTGTTCCTTCAAGTGATTGCTCGAATCGTCTTCCAAGTAAGAAGTCTTCATTCCCAGTGAAATCCGATGTCTTTCCTCATCAACCTGAGAAAAATTCCAACACTAAGTATCAACTTTGATAACTACAAACTAACAATTTCACTGGTCGATTGTAAGATATAATTTATTGGTTGTTTTATCCAAAAATGTATAACAGCTGGTGGTAAAGAGATGCAACCCAGATATAAAAGATAATTATTACCTTCAGCACTTTTGCAGTAACTCTTTCACCGGCACTGTAAGAGCTTTCAATATTTTCAACAGGATCATCTGAAATCTCTGATACATGGCATAAACCAACCTGCGAAAGAATAGAATATCTATCGATAAATAACTTATTTACAACATAATAGTTATTGCTATATTTATTCTCACAATCAACTTACCAGGTTGGAATTATCTATTGTAATAAACAGTCCATAGGGCTCAACCCGTCTAATCCTCCCAGATACTACACCTCCAACTTTCAGCTGCCTCAAATCTATCTTAGATTCACCAGGGTCACTTGATGACTTCAGTGAGACTTCAACATGTTTGGATGAAGGGTCCACAGATAACACTCTATTGCCAAAAGTTTATAATTGTTCATTAGTTGAATAAAATAAAGCGAAGAAAATTAGGAAGTGACGTCTAATCACATATATTAAGTAAAGCAAATTATTTGTATCGTTATCTACTCGTCAATACTTACTTCCCCGATACAAGTCTCCCGACGGAGAATTCCTTTTGTGGATTTTGAATGTATCCGTCAGACAAGTTAGCCAGCAGAACTCTTGCATCAACATCCCGAGAGAGCATGATGAAACAGCCTTTGGATGTGACACTCTTGACATAGCCCTACAATCAAAAACAAGTTCAAAAACAATAAATAACAATGCAAGATTTAAAATCTGTTATCAATCTTGCTGATAATCGAGTAGCGAGAATAAAATTAACTGCAGTTTCATGGCCAACTTATTTGTTTTGGAATCCCATTTGAATTGCCATTTAAAGCAATGAAATGTAGACAGCCATAGAAATTCTTGGCCACAAGAATACGGTATAGACTATGAAGAAAGAATGCAATTACAAACTGCAATAACAGCTACCTGGACAACCATATTAGGATGAAGGTCTTCAATCTTATCCACGTGGTAGTTCTGGGAAATACTACAAATAAACATAGAAACTTCAATACTAAAAGACCAAATTTAACCAAAATCAAGGAAAGATAGCACTATACTGTCCATTCGTAAAAACAAATCATTGTGGTTGAATAACAGTACAAGAAAAAGTAAAAAAGGGCAGTTTGCTGCTAACCCTTTATTGTTGCGCCTATCTGAGTTATGGCCTTGCTGCACCTCATGAAAGGATGAGCGTAAAGACAAATCAACATGAACACCACCAATAACTGATTGGCTGACTTCCAGGACCTTGCATTTGACGAACTGTCCCTCACGGTAGCTAGACAAAGGTTTATCCACCCAATCATCTGTAATCTCAGTGTAATGTACCTTACCGTACAAATGAGGGCCAATATTAACAAGCAAACCACTAACACCAGGAAGTATCTTCCATATTCTTCCACCAATAAAATCACCTTCACGAATATGAGATGCACCCTTCTCAGCTAATATGTTACTCTGAATTTCTTGGTTCTTTGTATGTTTTCCTTCCTTTTCATCGGACAAATCAGAAAATGGTGACAGTGTCAGGCGAAGTAGTTTCTTCTCTTTATTTACACTTAATATGTACCCTGAAACAAAATCTCCCATTTTAAACCGCTTCTGAAAGTTTTCAAGTTCTTTGACTTCATTCGCACTGTCGAGAATAAAAATCTGAGCTTTCAAATCGCGAGACAGTGCCAACCAGATCCAGTCGCTATCCACTTTTGAAACATAACCTGTGACACACTGTCCTATGGAATAATCAAGCTCGTCAGTGATCACCTCATCCAAACTGGCATTTGAACCTGAAGTTTAACAACGTAATTAGCAAGTTGAATTGTGTGATAGCCACAAAGCAAATCTTCAAATTGAACATGATTTATTAAGAAAATTACTCAGTATGTCCGTATGCGCCATAAGAAAAAGAAATTTATTTGCAATATACTCATAAGGAAATATGATAGAAAATGTTATCATTAAGTTATAGAATTCCCAAAATAAATTATTATAGAGAACTAGAGATATTAATATTGTGAACATCATGACATTGTGATACAACAGGTTCAAGCAAATTGACATAATGGAAGGTGAAAATGCATTCACCTGAGATCAATGAAGGTTTGATTGACAGTTCCCAATGATGACACTTTTTCTTACTTCCGGATTGAGAACTTTTACCAACAATTCTAGCAGCCAATGTCTGTCCAATTTTGTAATCAGCGAAGGGCTTTTCAACAACGTTATAATCGCTCACCTGTGGATTCAGAGAATGATATTATACAATTGATGAGTGAGCAAAACAAAATTACTTCCTGACTACTCATAACTTCAAACAGAAATTATGTTTTAAACCTCTGTTATATGAACCCTCCCTCTCAAGCCAATTCCAAACTTCAATACTATTTCAAGTGGCTTGACCTCGGTAATCTGGACATCAAGCAAGGTGGAATGTAAGTATAGAACTACATTGATGATAGTAGTCAGGCGACATAAGCAATAGATATCTCGTTCAGAAACGTAGAATACAATAACCAACCTCTGCCTGGACTAGAGATCCCACATCACACTCTGACTTCCTCTTTATCCTTTTCGAACTAGAAGTGTCAGAAGTTGGCCTTAACGACTCAAGAAGCAATAATAACCTCCCAGTTGTTGATGCACTTGGAAGAGTCATAACTGTTGCAGTGACTCTGCAAAATAAAGCATTTTGTGGATAGGTCAACAACTATTTATGCACAATTTAATCTTTAATTTATGAAGGTAGCCCAATCCTAATCCAAGTATTAGAGGATATATAAGTACTGGAATGTAAAAAAAATTAGAACTGTGCCAACTGCCAAGTTAGACAACCAACCAAGATGTAGGGATAAACGATTAGAAAAACATAACCATATGCCTCCATTCTACAATATAACAAAATACTCAAATGTCAATGATTTCAGATCAATACTATTGCTCGAGTATAATAAGTCTTTCAGCAAATGGTTGAAGGGGAAAAGTTCCTCAATTCAAGACAAAGGGTGAACAGATGGAAATAACTGCGGAAAAGAATGTTCATCCTCACTGATTGTTTAGAAAAGAGATCATCTGTGACCAAGTATAGTAATGGGGCACAGTTCTTAGCTGGAAGACAATCACCTTTCTCCGTTCATTAATTGTTTTTGGGGGAGCTTCTGAGTATTATAATCCATCACAGATGCATATCCTATTGCATAATTATGCTCTGGTAGAGAAAGTACCTGCATAGAACAAACATATCAGAATTCTTTTCCACATTGAAATACTTCTGCTCCTCATTGATCTTAAGATAAAATTTAGGGGGGGGAGGGGGGGGTGAATCGGTACTTGCCAGGTAATCATCTTTTACAATCTCCACAATTGCGTTGATGGTTGCATGCACCTTCAGTTCTTTGCCTGTTTCTCTTTTCCGTTTCTAAAAACATTAAAGAATATGCAAGAGATAAGAACCCAGAAAATTAGAAAAGAAAATTAGTAAAAGAGAGATTAAAAACTAAAAAATTGAATGAAAAGCTAAAATAATAAACCCCTCTACATCTTTATCCAAATATCTTTATCAACCCATATAAGAACAGCAAAATAAAGGGAACTTGTGCAAAATTAGTGGAGGAAAGAAAAGACAAAGTAGTTCCATAGAATTGACTACCTTCTTAGATGCTGGAGTTCCTGCACTGTCTCGCAACCGATTAAGAAATTCAGGCTTCAAGGATAAATCCACAAGATTTTCTGCCTTGGAAATATCAAGAACCACAGCTTCAACAGTGGTTCCAGCCACAAATGTTTTCCCACCAACTGAAGAATAAAACACTAGCATGCTAAACAACTGCACCTAAAATTAAATTAAACATGCAAACCAAAATACTTACACTGTGCCTGTGAAATAAATCCCGCAACATTGGAACAATTTTCAAAGCGAACGCCAATTCCAAACTCTTTTGTCTCTTCGATTTTACACTCAACAGTGCTTCCGATGCCAAAATTTTCAGCCCACTTCATCTTAGAATTGGCTAAATCAGATGCCTGAAAATCAGCAATCTGCTTTGAACAATGAAACATGGTCAAAGAAGTTAGTGAAGCTGGCAAGGTAAAAAATATATGCCTACTTCTGTCAGTTTTACCTTTTCCTCAGTTATGAAGTATGACTCAATAAAAGAGGCATCTGACGATGAGCAAGAAGACTGTTTCAATGACACTGTAATTCGTCCAGCATCACCATCCACCTAAAAATCAACCAAATGTCACCTTAAAATTAAGTGCTAAACTCACAAAACAGAAAGTTCAGGCCACACTGCATCACTCACATCAAGAACATTAGCACGGACAGATTGACCAACGTAGAAGGCTTCTGATAGAGTGACACTAGTCTCATCCGTTGCCTACAGATAGAAGAGCCATAACATATACACGATTAGCCCCTAGGACGAAAAAAAACAATTGACTATACATAAAAGAGGATATAAATGGAAGGGAAAGAGAGAGAGATTGCCATGATCACCTTCCCTTTTGGTGAAAATGCAGTCAAGCGTCCGAGAAATCGAACAAAGCAGCCCGTTTCAATCAAATTACAGATGTAACCCTGAATAGAAAAAGAAAAGATGTGTTAAGTTCCTTAACATCATAATTTCATCTCCATAGAATCAAGCAATTTACAAATTATTTTACTTGGATCACGGAACGTGGATTTATCTCTGAAATATCCAAGGGAAGATGTGGGTCGGCATGAACAAGAGAATATTTTGCAGAAAGTACCAAATTATTGCCTTCTACATCTGCAAAAAAAAAATTTGAAGGGATTCCAAATATAAAATAACATGAGAAACACATTAAGCAATATGACACACTATCGATAATAACTTCAATTGAAACAATACCAAGAACTAAAAGATCAGAAAACTGGTGTCCTGGCTTCAAAACTGACTTAATCCTAGCAGCATGCCCTGCAAAATCATGTCAATCACTGTTTCACGAAACTCCATACTAATGTCACAACTCATAGGTGGGCTAAACAAGGAATATATATACCTTGATGATCTGCCAAATGCTCATTCAGAATGGTACCCCTCATATTGCCTTTTGTATTGAGGTAAAGAAGTACAGCTCGAGGGGTAACATGCTCAACGACGCCAGAAACCAGGCTACCTTGCTTGATCATCTCATCCTCGGATACCCTGCAAGTGAAAAACCGAGTGTATGTATAAGATCTTCTTCAAACAAGGTGGTATGATTATGAAACTAGTAACTAAAAGGTATAAAATGAAAACCTTGCTGGTGATATTATGAAACTAAGATTTATACGATGATGAGCCGGAAGTGCGCTTGTTACTCTGCATTTAACTACTTGCCCCACATGGTACATTGAACTTGGGTCACATCCTCTCTCTAAACCCAATTCAGCTCTGAAAGAATGATAGTTGGAATAAAAAAAATGTGAGCCACTTTAAATCAAATAGAGAAAAAAGAGAAGACAGAATTATAACAATTATGGTGATAACCTGGGGGCAAATCCTTGGACTCCATTGTAAAATCTTACAAAACACCCATGTTTCTCGAGCTTTGAAATCCAACAATGGGTTATTAACCCAGCAATTGCATCAGCGTAAGAAGCTACAATGCCGAGCTTTGATTTCAACTGGATTAAACATACATACCATAAGAATAAAAATAGAATTGAAATGTAATGCAACATAGTGATGTATGAGCTACAAAAAAAATGGTAAAGTCTTATTTCATACAGATCAGGAATGACTTAAAATCAGTCTTATTTCATACAAGTTCATTTGTCACAACTGTCCATCTCACAAAATTTGACCGAACGCGGAGAGTTTGGAAAAATGTCACACTCAGCGTATCCATTCTAAAAAAAGAGTGAAAGTGTTTAAACTACAACCTTTGCAATACACCTATACTAACCTGTCTAAACATTATCAAATGACAAACATAGTACTAGAAGCACAGATGCACTCTGGAGACCTTAATTATAATTGTCAGCACTGCACATGATACTTACCAGTGTTTTCTTGTGTGTAACAGTTATTCTCTTTGATTTGCAGCCTAAGACACGAAACACCAACTCCGCACCCACCTGCTGAATCAAGTAATTAGCGTTCATAATTTAACAAAAAGGTACTTAATATTCACACTAATATCTGGCCGTTTAATCCTCCCTAATGAAAAGAAACGGATATTACTTAGATCAAGACTACTGAGAAAGGAGCTGGAAATGAAGTCTCCCTCAAGACAAGGAAGGTATATTACCTTAAACTTCTTCCGGGGCTTTGCTATTTCAAACTCCGACATGTGTTGCAATGGACAAAGTGCTTTAACACCACTTGGAAACTGGACAACGGCATCGGATCCTTTAAAACCAACAACTTTACCCTTTACTATCATCCCAGGCTTGACGTCAGAATGTGTAAAAACTGAGCTTTCAAATGCACTAGCCTGCATGAAACGGAAAATAGCTGTGTGAATCGAGTTATCGAGCCTGTTACTACTTAATATGTATGTGGCTTACACATATATATATATTATGTATCACTGATTCATATAAACTGTACAGATAGTGATCAAAGAAGATGTATCCACAAAGCAATATGCTGTCACATACCCTAAGTGGTTATGATGAACAAACCATATAAAGAGCTGCAGACCTATCCAAAACATGCAAGTCATGTATCCAACTCCATTTCTTATTGGTTTTGCGGATATAGCACTCCATTTCTCAAAAAAAGTGAAGTCTTTCCAGCCAAGCATAATAAAGTAAAAAATGTGCATGTATCCAACACTAAGGGAAAAATAACCTGTGTAGGTAAGAGAAATATATACTACACTCCAAAGCAAATCCTTGGAGGAGGGGAAATAACTAAGCAACGGTCACCAGTATTCAACAAGAATACAAGCTGTTTCTTAAGGGTGGCAATGAATAAGCAGCATCAGATGAATATGAAACAACCAGGAGAAAAATACAAACTAAACTTGCAATGTTTTTTCTCTTAAACTATAATAAAGCAAAAACGATAAAAGACCTTACCTTAAGTACACCCATTGCAAGTCCTTCCAGGTGTTTGAAACCTAGAATTCTGGCACGAACAGAGCTCCCTTCCTTAAACTTCTTCTCTAGCTGTTTTACTTCCTCTTCAGCCACATCAGCAATCTGTACAAAAGTATATTCAATAGCAAACATAATAAACAAATCTATGAATGATCATATTCATGGCAATTAAAAAATTTGAGGAAAGACGTACATTGACATAAGCTGGAGTTGGAAGAGGAGCCGAAGGAATTTCAAGCAAAATACCAAATCCCTTGTCAACTCGGATGATTTTTGACTGATCATATATTTCCCCAGTCTTTACAGCCTATGTCATGGATCAAAAGAAAATAAAAGGTACAAGTTAAGTGGTGACGAAAGTAATCTCAATAAATCTATAAATAATACATATCAACAAATATTTGTACAGACACTGCAAAAGATTTACAGAACAATCATAGCTCTCAGCTAAATATTTTAAAAGGGCATCATCCATTTCAAACAAATATGTTCAATGTATTCTAAAGTAAAATGACATAAGCCAATTAACGTACTCGTAAAAGTATACATTTAAAAACCAGCAGGTTTATGTAAAACAAACTACAAAGCAGAAGCAGGACCCTATTTGCAAAAATGCACGAGTTAAATAAAAATAAGCATAGTAGACTCACCGATGGAGGGGCTTTATTGAGGATGAGATGAGGATTCATGGTAAGGCCAACAGCTCTAGTTGACGGATCAATAAAAAGAATCCTAGCGTTCACCTGTATGGACGGGGGAAAGAATGCACAGCAGCAAAATAAGACCAAAATGCCAAATGAATAAGTTCCGCACCCAAAAATTGAAGGATAGCAGTTGAAATATGCTTTACTATATCAGGGAAGGAAAAAACAGCTACTCAGTGCACCATTGAAACAAAATCCATGATTCAAAGCATAATTACTTCTCATGAAAAGCTTAAAACGGTGATTTCAAATAGTGGTTCTCTTCTAGTAAGTGTCATGCATCATCACTGGTTGTTGTTTTGCAAGAACCACAAAAAACTAACAAGCATGAAGCATGGAATCAAGGAGAACCAGGTAAATCTCAGAATGCACATAACCCTGACATGCCAAAAGATGAGATAAAACCTTCCAAGAAAACACAAATTCTGGAAACAATTATAAATATAGATACACACACACACGTGTGTGTGTGTCATTGTGTCAATACCTTCTTATTCTTGTCATACTTCTTTCTCCAATGAGCAGGAGGGAATAATTCTTGCAAATGGAATATATCAACCTGCAAAATAATGTCATCTTAAGAGGCTAAGTATGAACAAAAATAAAGGAAGGATTTTTTTTAATTTTTATATGGAAATGATACTCCTGTTACTTAATGAAACAATTTAGACAGACATCTTACCGTTCCAGTGAAGTATGTTAAAAATGACAACATAATCCCATTTTCTAGCGCTGCTTGCACACGTGCACTGACCATCATGCCTGGCACAAGAAGGTCTAACGAAATACCCTTAAGATCGGATGTCTGTGACAAGTTTTGAAAAGAGAAAGCCAGATAAGGATAAATTTTAACACGAAGATGCAACAAGTGACGGAAAGAACTAGTAAACTACCACAAACTTGGATGTTGTATCAGCGTCCCAACTCATTTGAATAACCTTACGGTCTTTATCAATGCTCCTTACAACACCCTGAATAAGTTGCCCAATGTTAACCTTAATCTCCCTGGCACCTGTAGAAGTTAGGCATGTTAATACCACAACTTATTGTGCATCATGCCTTTTGAAGAACACAAGGGTAACAACATATAGAAGGTAAAAGGCTTGAAGAGTTTCACATACATGCAATTATACTTAACACTGATAAGTTACGCTATTCAGGAATCAAAACTATGAACTTATACTATCAAGTCATATAATGCCAGGTGTTTTGTGCCTACTATTATTGTAGTAATTCTTAAACAAACAGGGAATCATATACTTGGTTATAGAGCAACTACTAGAACAAGATTTACCTTACAAAGGCTTGAAATCCACTAAAACATGATATATGGGAAGACACTGATGAAAGACAAGGCATCCCTCACAGTCTATTTAACCCTCTCCATTTTTGTAAGACAGATATGAAATGTTGTTACATATTTCATTCACCCATGACTTCCCTCAAGTAAAACACTAAAACTACAACACAAGAAAGAGATAACCAATTCAAAAGTACCCATCACCACACAAAGTACAAAAGTAGGTCCAAGATAGCAGAAGATTCACTCAAACGATCAATTAGACAAATAAGTGACTGGTAATTTATACCTTCAAGGCTTTTCTTCGGCAGAAATCCAGTAAAAGAAGACAGCCCAAAATGAAGAATATACCCATGGTCTTCAATGCTTCTTACATATGCAGTGAGAACCTGGTGGACAAGAAGATGTTTGTAGTCAAGAAGATTTAAATTTTTATATTTATACCATTATGCGACTTATAGAAAAAATGTTCAATAAAAGGTACAAAAAAGGTGAAGTAACCAGCCAAGTGTAAAAATGACAAACTACAAACTTAAAACACAATATATAGGAAACACGGCAGCAAAAAAAGATAAATCTCTATCACTAAAGTGGATTCCTTTTTTTCACTCCATCATTAAACACTCCAATTTCTTAAGAATCCCTTTCTCAAAAAAGTTTTACTTGGTGCATGGAAACAAAAGCGATACTTGAAACATAGATATTGTAGCAAAAAGATTACTGTCCAAAAAAACAAGCATACCATGCCTTGTTGAACAGCATCAAGAGTTACACCTTTGTGCAACAAGGAAAGACGTAATGAAACCCAGATCTTCTTTTTACTTAACTCCTTATTGTCATCTTCAACTTGTGACACAACACAGGAAACAAGCTGACCAATATGAAATATGCCAGAAAGGAAATCATTACCACCATCCTGCAAGAAAACTCAATTGCTCAAATCGAGGAATACCAAAAAAAAACATATCAATTGTTACAACATACTGATGCCACAAAATCAGAAATTCCCTAATGATCATGTCAGAAAGATAACCATTTCAAAATCTGCAACCATCTAAATTACTATTATTACGAGGTTAAGATCATTCATTGAAGAACTACAATGTACTTTTACCTTAATATCACCAAGTACAGCAGCATCAACTGCATCATCAGCATGAACTAATCCACGTAGGCCTCCGGGAAGACTAACTGCAAGGTCCTTCTCATTTACTTCAGCAACTGTTCCCCACAACTTCATTCCAGGTGAAATGTTCTAACATTTAAACAAAACTAAAGAGGTTAGCATACTAACCACTATGATATACCATCTACTCCACAAGGAGTCTATAACTTACAACTTGTTCAGGAAACAATAATTCTCTTATTTAGTAAAACATCAGATATAAAATAATAAGCAAATTAGTTTGTTAATAAACCAATTCACTCCAAAACACATAAGCAGAAGAAAAGATGGAAAGCAAAGCCCTTCATTGTTAATCAATGGTCTCAACTAGCACAAGTTTAAGAACTTAAATCAAGTACTACGACTACAAGAATAATTTACCAGAAAAATCACATGTTTAATGCTTACAGTACCAAAACCAGGCTTCATTAATGACCAATAACTATCATTCTAATGGAGGCACAAACAATACTCTTCGATTTATTTCTTTTTATCATCAAGGAAGATAGTCAGGAACTCAGGATTGTTTGACCTTGAATACAGGTACATTTACATAAAAACAGATAACATTGTGTTGCATACTTCTTCAGACTGAGCAAATGAGAATGGAGGTTCAGTGACTATAAAGGCTATGAAGACTTGAAATAAACCATACAGAAATATAGTTGGAGTCCAAAAGCAACAATCTGTTGTCCAAATTTCCAACAAATATTTAAGTATCCAAAGGTCATGGTTTGACTGTTCAATGAAAATTTGCAAATTTAAGGTATAGCAATACCAAGGCAAAAGAATCCTCTTTCTATGCACATGAAGGAGGATATCTTCTCAAGTTGATTCTCAATGAAAATATGCAACAAATTTTGTATTTGAGTATTATTCCCAGATTCCTCTCCACCACTTTCATCAAAAAAACTAGAAAGAAAGCATCCCTAGATCAATTGCTGCTCACAACCCACTATTCACAATCAATTTTGCAAAACTAACCATTTCAATTAAAGGAAATTCACATTCTTAAGGTCGTCACAGGTTAATCTTGCAAATAAACCTTTTAAATGGGTTAAAGAGCACCTGTTTCTATCCAATAACTATGGACGGCACTAAGTTAAGACGCTTCCCGTCGAACAAACGTCCATACAAACTCCATCTAACATCAAATTTGACCGATTTTCTTTCCCCAGTGCATAATAGCTGATAACACTGACAAAAAATTTAAAAAAAAATAGAGAATAGCAATACCTTGAGAGTGATTCTATTGGCAAACCTAGGCAATTTCCCCGTAACTCCATCTCCAAAAAGCGAACCCATTTCATCTTCAGCCGGTGCTTGACGAGCTCGTCGATTCCCAGATCCCGCCATTGTCTTCCTCTTCTTACCATGTGAAGGTCTCCCTTCACCATCGAACTGAGCATCAACTTCAGCCCTGATTGCATCTCTCTCTCTTTTACTCAACGTGTTTCCTCCTCCTGCTCAAAATAAGAGCTAATTAGCAACCAAATAACTACAGAAGATGACAGAGATGTATGAAAGAAAATGAACCTCTAGGGAAATCAGGAACGTCGTCGTCTGCATTTTGCACTGCCATAGCCGTCGGCCGGACAGGTTTGGTCTGAGCCTGGCTCTTCAGACTCTTCTTGAACGCCATTTCTGCGGCTAAAACCCTACCAAATTATTTGCGAAAGAAGGCTTAAGTGGGAGAGGGTTTAAATATTTATAGAGGCGGCTGTCCATATTTTTATACAACAAATTTTATATTTTGATTTTCAATTAATAATACTATCAATTAGTACATCAATTCATTTCGAAATATATTTTTTTCCAAATAATTTCAATTAATAATATTTTAATTTTCAATTAAGTTTTATTTAATTATACTATCAATTGATAAATCAATTATACTATTAATAGTACATGTCTAAACATTATTTTCCACAAAATCATGATTAACCTAACTTCTCTAGTGATGTATCGGTTATCAAAGTAAAGATATAAATCTAAAAATGACTATAGAATGGTAATTGTAAAGTCACAATGGTCACGGAACTTTCAATTGTTGAGAAATTGAAAAAAGACACGCTACTTTAATTCATCTCATCTCAAAAGTTTTTTCGGAGAATGAGGCTAGCTGCATTTAAGCGTGGTATCGTTTTTTTCAATCACAATCTTGATTACTTTTCCTTCTTTTAGTGTTATGCTATATTGAGTTTGGATTATTCTTTTCTTTTTGTTTACTATTCTTAAGTTTCTTTTTTTTTTATTGAAATGATGGCTAAAACCTTATGCGGAGTGTTGTTTTTTGAGGGAATTTCTTTATAACAATATATCACAATGTGGTCAATTTTTCATTATCAAAAGAAAATGTATTTTTTTATTATTATTGTTGTCTTGAAGTAATATTTAAGTGAAGCATGGATTGAAGAATAGATTATTTTAGTCAACTTTCACTATGAAGTCACTTGGTTCCAATATTACATCCAATATCATCTCTATGTACAAGTGAGATTTTAAAGAAATGTAGCTATGGCAATTATATGTTGCTTCTTTTCTCATGTGTAATAAATGTTTGAAAAAATGCGTTTTTTTTTTTATTTTGGTTAATCTTAGACATTACTAATAACTTGTTTGTTGTAACACAAAGGTTTTTCCGGACTATTTACATAATGTAATTTTACTTTTGTTATGAACCTTTAAACTTACACTAAATTCTAGTGAGGATTAAACAAAGCAGTTCGCTTTGTACCTCTAGTAAGTCTAAATGAAGACATGCATCACTCTTATCATATGTTGTTTCTTGTTGTAATTTATTGCTCTTAAGTAGGTCACGGGAGTGAATTATCTCACAAGTAGGACTACTCTCCATTTTGCACGATTATCTCACAAGTATGAATACTCTCCATTTTGCAGCATAAATAACATGTAAGATGCATGAGATTAATGTTGGTTGATTTCATTCTCATTACACCGTTTTAGTAGTATGTTAATGGAACGCACTAGCATTACACTATTGCATGCCCCCATAAACCAACGGAATGAATCTCATGCATCTCAACGTACAGTTGTATAGACATGTCACATATAATTTACTTTATCAAAACATCTTTGATTGCTTATTGAAACCTTTTGTAAAATACATATCCAAGATCCTTCGAAACATCTCTTGATAAACATGTCCTTACCATGTAGACGTCTCCATTCACCATCGAATTGAGCATCAACTTTTGCCTTGATTGTGTCTCTCTATTTACTCGCGTCTCTCTCTTGACATCACGTGTTTCCTCCTCCTGATCATACCAACACCCAATTATCAAGCAAATAACAAAAGAAGATGACATAGATGTATATAAAAAATTTTAAACCTCTAGGAAAATCACGAAAGTTAGATGCATATTGCAAAAACATTGTCGTCGGTTGGATGAGTTTTCTTTGAGTTTTGCTCTTTGGATTTTCCTTGAGCCACATTAGTGTTGCTAAAAAACTTAGCAAATGGTTTAAGCAGGGTTGAGCATCGGTTCATAACCGAACCGCATACCGAATTTTCATAAAACATGGACATTAACTCACAATATAAATTTTCAGTTCGGTTGCGGTTCAAACCGAAATATGTTTGGTTCATTTTCAGTTGAACCAAAAATGAAGAACTTCTATTTCAAAAAAAAACGGATCTAAATAAGTGCATATTAAAACCATAAAATTGATACAAAGTTCCAGTCCCATATCCAAATTGTTGCACACTAACAGTCGTACATTTCTCAAAAAACTAACAATTTTGTTCAACATATCTAGATCAAGATTCAAGACAGTGAGACCCAATAAACCTAATCATATGCCTGCCGCTCGTCCGCCTTGTCGTCCAAAAATTAATTGTTTAAATATAAAATCAAAATTTGTTTAAAAACTATGGAAAAAGATTGTGAACTTCTCCTTATATGCACGTTGACCTTTTATTATAGTCGACACATGCTGCTCTCATTTTTTTCTTCTTAGGAGATCCTGCCCGGAGCCCTTCGTGCATCTCGTCGCACTTTATTACTAATAAAAAACGAGCTAAGTAGTAATCAAACAGGGATAGCCCGACTCATTTCATCGACATTTAAAATATCTATTATACCCTCTTAGGGTTAACCTGTACATGCGTCCCTAACGGAAATATAAAAGCAAAAGCCGCGAGAAAATTAGGAGCAACATTTGCGTCGCGGAAAACATAACGAATTTGGATAGTCTAGTTTTTTTAATAAAGCCTTGACATTGGTGCACCGGGTAGGGAAATCGGTCTCCAACAACCTTTTTAGTAAAGCCCGACTCCTTAAATCGACATTTAAAATATTTATTATACCCTTAGAAGTTTGACTAATACATGCATCATTGTTGGGAAAATAAAAGCAAAATTCGCAAGAAAATTAGCACCAACATTTTCTTCGCGGAAAACTCCCTCTGAAGCTAACTTGAGCCTGTGTAACAGTTCCCGTTGCTCCGTCACAAGGATTGTACATGATTCCTAAGATCCTAACTATACCTACAATCAATGCTCTTACATTTTCTTTAATCGATCCGTCATTGTTTACTTTGTTCCAATCCTGTACAAGCTTATTGCAATTGATCAAAATAAATACACTCAAATGGCTCTCACTGAGACCATCTACGAGAAGGTGAAGTCGTCTTTCTTTCCCGCCGCCATATTGCCTTAAAGACAGAGAAGGGGAAGAGCAGTTATCTATGTAATTAAGGTCTTTGTTGGCCTCGGTCGAGCACTCTCTTTTCTTTGCTTTGTCCAATTCCGTCTTACCAAAAAATACTGACTTCTTACCAACCCGCGAAGGGTTGTGAGATTAGACCAGGTACGAAGAATGAGTCTATATCTGTGCACTGAAGTTGCTGGCCGTCGGCCGCTCGAAAACTGCTATGGTTGGTTGCTGCTTAATGAAAAGTAAGCCAAATTTATTATATAAGTTAATGATTTACATTTTTTTTAAATCTTCTTGACGCCATTAAAGTGTTGTGGCTGGTTGATTACTTGATGGAAAGGAAGCCAAATTTATTGATATTTATGTATAATTTAAAACTAGAAGAGTATGCCCGTGCTACGCACGGGTTTGAACCTACATTTTATAGTTTTTATTTATTTTATTTTTTTAATTTTTGATCGTGTAGAAGTTCGTAATCTATATTACTTACTAAAACTAAGGACACTACCGCCACATGTCAAGCTACAAGGTATGCCACCTCAGCTTTTTTCTAAAATATTTACTAAAATGCCACTTATTTTAATCATAAAATAATTACTAAACTATTATTATTAATGATTTTCTAATTAAACTGCAATTTACATAACCGGATTCTTCTTAACAATCCCTTCATATCTAAACTTTTTTTTTATTTCTTTTTAAATCTGAGTTAGTTTAATAATTTCCATAGTACTTTTGTTGAGTTTGTTGGTTAACGATGCTATAAAAAAAATTAATTTATGATTTATTTTTGTTTTCAAAATATGATAAAACCACAAATTCCTATTTTTAGATGATTTTTTTGCCGGCAGAATTTATATTTAATTTTTAATCTTATATATATTAGTAATTTTGGTTTTTTTTTTCCTCTCGATAATTACCATAACATCCAAATCATGTTAAAAATTACTTTTCAATTTGTCGAATTTTGTTTAAATCTTTTAATAGTAAATTTGTTTCTAAAAATATTAATTTTTAATTAGTATTTGACTTTAAATAATCTATTTAAATTTATGTTGACTCAATTTTATTAAATCATAGAGTTCTACAAAATTAAAATTTAATTTGATATTAATTTTTAAAGATAATATTTCTACTTTTTATTTGTTTAATCTAGCAAAATATCTCTTTAACAATAAAAATTAAAATTTTAACCAAATAAATTTAAAATTAGTTATTGAAAAAAATATAAGTTAACTAATAAAGATTTGGTGATAGGATCAACCTAAATCCGCTCACGTTGGCAATTTGGTTAGCAAAATTGTTTCGCATAAATCCACTTATTCAATTAAAAACAAAATCTATATCTTATCTTATCTATCTATCTTATATACTAAAGCAGCCCGTGAACTTACACATGGCGCAATATGATGAATCCACGCCATTAAATTTACACGTGGCAAAGTTCGGTAAATCCACGTCATAAAATTTACACATGTCAATTTTTTGTTGATCCAATTAAACCAAATTATTTTAAATATTAAATTTATGAATTTTTTAAATATTTTACTAACTAATTTTGTACTTTTCTCTCACATTATTAATTGATCTTTAATTATTTGTAACTTAAAAATCAAAATAGTTAAGATTTGCAATCTAATTTTAAAGATAATAATATTTTATCAACTGATATTTTTTAATTTATAATTGAACTTTATACTTTCTTAAACTTATAAACTTTATTTTAAATTTTATTTTATTTTATTTTGTTTACTTATATTTTTCAATTGAACTTATAAACTTTATTTTTTTATATAAAATTATAAAGATCTTAAAAAAAAATTTATATTTTAATTTTCAATTTGAATTTCATTTTTTCTAAACGTATAAACTTTTTTTATAAAATCATTTTTTAAAACAATTAACAAAAATAATTCTTCATTTGTTTTACAATAAAGAAAATTTTATAATTAAAAGAATTCGTTTTTTTAGATAGTGTTTTTTCATTTAAATAAATCAATTTTTAATATTTTTAAAATAATTTGTATAATAACTAATAATTTCATATTAAAAATATATGGAAAGAAATCCAAAAA
>BSUD01000002.1:1413404-1431696 GCA_033239045.1 Fagopyrum esculentum
AACATATTAATTTATTTTTAAAAAATAATTTTTAAATATTAATATAAATTGTAAATTGATTTCTAAATTTTTTATAAACATATTTAAATAAATATTTTTATAAAAATAAACTTTAAACTTTTACGGATTTTTTGTCATTGATTTTACCAACAATGATATCTTAACAAATCCTTTTATTTTTACGGTATAATTTATTTTGTATTTTATTTTTGTCAAATAAATTTTACGTTTATTATTTTTATCCTAATCCATTTCCTTTTTGTTTTGTTTTTCCAAGATAACTTAATCTAACTATTATAAAATTTTTTAATATATAGTTAATTAGAAGAGAAAAATAAGAGAATTAAAAATCATAGTAATAGTTATAACTCATTCTTTGTTTTTTATCTTTCAAAAATACACATATAAAATTCTAAGTATTAAGTATTTTTTTAAACTCAAACCCGCACAAAAGTGCGGGTAATATACTAGTATATATTAAAGCAGAAGCCTCTATTGCCACGTGTCGCCCCCACAATTAACCTCAGCCCAACAAAATTTTAATGCCACGTGTCGCCCACAGAATTAACGTCAATTTAAAATTTTTAAAAACACCTAATAAAGGTTTTTTAGATTTCGAAGTTTTTATAGGAAAAGTTGTTAACAAAATTTATTTTCATTTATATTAAAAAATAGTCAGTTTGTGATATTATCCGCCAGTTTTTTTTTATAAGAAAATTTGTTAACAAATTTTGTTTTAAAAAAAAAATTAGTTAACAAACAATCTACGTTTTAACTTTGTTTTTATTTAAATTTAAAAAATAGTAATTATGATATTATCCGCCAATTTTGTTTTACAAAAAAAGTTTTGTTTTCAAAAGAAAAGTTAGTTAACAAATTTTGTTTTCATTTAACTTAAAAAAAATGATAATTGTGATATTATCTCTCAAATATCCACCAATTTTGTTTTTAGAATAAAAGTTGTTAACAAATTTTGTTTTTAAAAGAAAAATTAGTTAATAAATTTTGTTTTTATTTAAATTAAAAAATGGTAATTGTGATATTATCTCTAAGCTGTTCGCCAATTTTGTTTCTAAAATAAAAGTTGTAACCAAAATTTGTTTTTATTAATATTAAAAAATTGCATCAAAAAGCATATATATTTTCAGATACATATTTTTACTAATGATCAGATAATTAAATTAGTATTTTTTTATAATGTTATCTTATCTTATATATATTAAAGCGAAAACGCTTATTTCCACATGTTATCGCCAAGATATTTTTCAGCCCAATTGTCGAATTAGGTAATTTTTATAAATAAAATATATGGGTATGTCTAACATAGTCCATTAATTAGCATAAATTAATCAATGTTCAAATAATTGTTCCACAAAACTTATACTTTAACATATTATAATATTTGATTATAAAATTATATTTAAATTATAATCCCGCACAAGGTGCGGGTAATACACTAGTTTTCAGGGAATTCGAGTTTAGATGATTTTTGTTATTGTTATTTGATTTTTTTAATTAGAAAACGGATCGGTAAAAATTTCGTAAAATCATCAAAAAGATATCGTATTCAGCCTTCCTTTTAACCTAATTTCCCCCTCTCCGAGTGGTTTCTCTCTCCCCGTTTCTTGTCTTCTCCCCGTTCTACTCTTCTCCCCCATTTACTCTTCTCCCTTGCCTCTATCTAGCGATCGATTGCAGAGTAGGAGACATCGAGCCAGGAAGTTCCGGCGACCAACCTCCACTGGACGGACCACCTCGCTACCACGACCACGCGTCCCGGCGCCGGAGGAGGTGCGACTCACCCCTGGCTGTTGCGGTCGCCGTTGTTGCCATCGTCGCGGGTGTCCCGCTGCTGCTTTGCCGCCTTCACTGTCGCGAGCGTTCCGCCACTGCAACCGCCGCCGCCGCCGCCTCAGAGCCATCAACTGCCGCCAGTCCGTCCTTCTCTGCAGATCCGAGTTGAGTTGGGTGAGATTTTGAGCTGATTTAAAAACCCTATATTTTCTGATTTGGAGATTTATGGTGATTTTTGTTTGTCTGTGTGTATGTGATTTGGGTGATTAGGGTGATTAGGGTTGGTTTGAGTGAGAATTTCGTATCTGCAAATACCCTAATTTGCGGATTGGGTTTTTTGTAAATTCAATCCGATTATTGTTAAATAGGGTGTGTTTACATGGGCTTGCGTTTGCATATGACTGTTGAAGGTTGCTGTTGTGAATCAACTTTGGAATAGGAATCTGTCTGGACATTGAAAAGAGGAATCAGAATGAGTGATTCCTTACATTTTTTGCTTGGTTAGCTTTAGGAATGAGTGAAATAAGAGAAGGTTGGAATGAATAATGAATGGTATTGTTTGAATTTGGTTTTTCACATTGCTGCATTCCATCTTTATAGGTCGAATAGAATGCATATAATGTATGTAGTGTTTAATGAGATGATCAGTTTTTTTCTTGTAAATGAAATCATAAAGTGATTTTCAGTTTTTTTCTCTCCCTCTTACTTGTATACATTAATGAGCAAGCAAGAAACAGCCGACTATTTGGGTTATTCTACAATAATTGGTTTTCAATTTTTTCCTATTAGGTCATATATATATTGGTCATAATTGGTTTTCAGTTTTTTTCCGATTAGGTGATAATAACATTAATTGTGCAAGTAAGAAACAGCCGAATGCTGTGCAGCTGTTTGGGTTAATTGGTTTCATTAATTGATTTCTATTATTGTTTTTCTTTTCTTTTAGGTGATAGGTGATAAAGCTGAACTTATTGCAAAAAAACCTCATCTTACTTGTAGGTTGGATTTAAAATTTTATGGGTGCTTTTTAAACTATTTATAGTTTAAGTGCGACTTTTTGTAATTACCCAAATATTACTGTAGTTGAAGTGGACCCCGCTTACGCAGGTCGCTCATACGGGCCGAGCAATCAGGACTTCAGGAGTATATTAGGGCGTGAAAGTGACGCTCCAGATTTCCATTATACTAAAACTTTCCGCTCTCTGCGTGCCGCAACCTTCGTCTTCAGCCGCTCGCCTTCAGTTCTTTCTCCTACGGTGTTAATCGGTCAGTTCTACTGTCCTGTGGCTCTGTTTTTATTTCAATTGTCTCCTTTTCTCTCAGTTTGATTATAATCCGGATAAATTGAAACGGTTTTTTAATTATGTTTTTTGCTTGGGTTTATTGAAGATGTTCAGAATTTTGAAATTGGTTCTTTTATCGGAGTTTGTTTCGGTTTTGATGATTCGAGTTCCAGGTTTGAATAGGTGTTGAGTTCTTGAAGTTTGAATGGTCTGCGTAGGTAGTTAAGTTATCAGTTAAATCCATAACTAATATAGGCGATTTTGGAGTAATAAGGTTCTTAGAAGCGGAAGCAGTGTTTCTGTTTGGGTGAACCCCTTGAATGGTTTGTTTTTTGTTAACGAGTCATAAACACTTACGCATTGCTGTGTTGATGTCAAGTTGGTAGCTTTTGTGGTGTGTTGATGTCTGTTTGTGTGAGCCCCTTGAAGTTTGAATTGTCTGATAGGGTAGTCAATTTGTTAGTTTAGTCCATAACTAGAACAAGTGACGGTTTGGGTAAGGCTGTGTTGAATATTTTGGAGTAATACGTTTTTACTTGGAGTTTGAATCAAAGTTGAAGCCTTGTGTAGCTTCAATGAGGTTTGTAGACTTGTAGAAGAGATATCAATTCAGGGTCGTCCCTAAGGTTGTTGAATTAGCTTCTACTAGTCAAAGAAGAAAATGATCAAATTATATTGGAAGTTTGAGATCAAAGGTTGAATTCTCGGGTGTCCGGAAATAGGTCCCATGTGAAAATGTTTGCTACATTGTTGGATAAGGTTTTTAGAACAGAAGGCAGTGTGTGTGAGCCCTTTAAATGGATTTGTTTTTTTTAAAGAGTCTCATCACACGACAAGGTTTTTGAGTCACAAACACTTCCTCATTGATTTGATGCTGTCAAGTTGGTGATTTTGTGGTGTGACATATCGTTGAACCGTGCTTGGTGTTTCGCTTGTTGGTTCATCATCTTCTCCTTTGTTTGTTAGTTCATATATATGATATTATGATTCATTCTTTATAATCTGGTGGACTTATCTTCATTGTTTCAAAGTTTTGACATGATTTTTATTTTCTTACTCAGTTTTTGATATGGATACCAAGCCAACAAAGAAGGTATTTCACATTCAGTAACCTTTGATTGTTATTTTCGGAGATTAGTCTTCTCTTGGTGTTAGTTTTTCCTCAACCATTCATTGTTGTTGTAGATGAAATTCGTGCCAAAAGCTTCTGGTCGCCGACCACCAAAGCCGGTTGTGCCTAAATCGTATGGAAGTTTCCCTTTTTCTCTAATCTGACAGACGTGTCTCTGTTGCTGTTCAATATATATATGCATTCTCTGATTTTTCATTTTATTTGCAGTGAAGTGCTGGATGACGAAAGTTCTGCGGCAGAAGAGCTAAAACTCCGTTTTAATGTACTTCATATCACTGAAACATTCAGCTTGAACACAATTATAAGCACTGGAAGTTTAATTTGTTTACCTTTGCTTGTCTTTGATAGGATGATTTAGCGGGAGGGAAGGTTAAAAACGAGAGGAAATGTGAGATCTCTTCTTAGTAATATTGCTGTTTCATTCTGAAAATTTTACTCCCTTTGTCTAACAAATATTTGTCATTTTTCACATTTTGCACACTTTTTAAAGAAAGAAAATCATACATGCTGATACTATAGTACAATTTATTACTGTACTTATTTGCTTCCATGAAAACCACAACTAACAAGTAATAATCTACAAAACACAAACTTTACTGCTTATTATCAAATTCACAAGTACATTCTTGATCATTCGGCACTCTATGCCTTTTGTTCTCTGCCTTCTGATTTTGCAGTTGCGCCTGCACGGGTTGCCTTTGGTAAAGGGGCTCCATCAACCGACAATTACTACAATACTAAAACTAGTAGTTCAAAAAATCAAGGTACAACAGCACTTCATGTTTTGCAAAATCTGTGATGACACTTATATCTGAGCTGCATTATTCAACGTGTTGATCCATGGTGTTTTTTGTGTTATTTAGATGGGGGTCTCAAAACGATGAAGAAATACAAAGATCCATGGGTAAAGAGCTCATGTTGTTCCTGCTTTTGTAGGTTTTTTTAGTCCTTTCAATGTTAATGCTGATTGATCTGGTGAAAATGCAGGATCTTGGTAGCGAATATCCGGTGACTCTTCCTTTACGCGAACCTGATGCTGGAAAACCATGTACAAAACTTGCCTTGATCTTGAAAATTTGATCTATGATTAGAAAATAGATACAGCATTGTAAAATTCACATTTTTTATCTATTATTTTTTTTTTGCCTTTTAGCTCATCTTGATGAAAAGGAATTTGGGACATCTGATGAAAGTCCAGGCTTTGCGGGAAACCGAATGGATACTGCAACGGAGCTCGGCTTAAAGGTGAGAGATCCTAAAAAGATCACATTGTATCACATATCATTGAAGCATCCAACCTTTGTAATACTTGTCATGTGATCTCTTTTGAAGGAAATGTTTCCAGAGCCGAGGTTGATGCTTGTTCAGTTACCAAAGCATATTCCAATAAAAAACCCGCGCCACCCGGGTCCACCCGAAAAGAGGGAGCACCCACTAATATCCACCGGAAGCCTACCGGCGGGATTTATGGGTAAGCTAGTTGTTTACAACAGTGGCAAAGTGAAGCTCAAGCTTGGGGATGTGCTTTATGACGTGAGTAAATCTCAACCCTGATAAGCAAGTTTTTCCTTTCTACTTGTTAGGATTATGCTTGATTAATTGACATTACAACTATATCTGATCATCCCGGGCCGTCTAGCCCGACTACTAGGAAAAACAGGCGGGTTCGGAGAAGAAGAAAAGCCTGACCCGGATTAATATTAAAAATATGAATTTGATTATATTAAATAGTTTATAATAATACGTATAAATGTAATATTATTTACGATTATAAAAAGTTTAACAAATTTATATTACATTAAATGTACTTATTGCACAACATATAAAAAGTTTAACAAAATTATATTACATTAAATATACTTATTGCCGGACGAGTTTGGACATGAGTCCAATCCCGCCGGCCAGACTCGGCCCAGACAAACGGGCAAAAAATAGGAGATAGCCCGTCTCGACCTCGGAAATTATCAAGTCTAATTACAACTCACAAAACTTGATTTGATCTTGAAAATCTTATTTGAGTATTTTCCAAAATACATTATAAAAAATTCCATGCTGGGAACAATGTGTTTTCTAACTCAACCCGGAAAAATCTAAATCCGAAATGCAAAATGTTGATCCAATTATCCGGTTCGGATATTTCTTTATCTTTTTCCCTATCTTTGGCTTGTATGCAAATCGAGCTTTTGCAGAAAAAAAAAGTTGAATGATCAACAGCTGAAAATCCAATCTGGGCGAATTTTTCCGGACATCCGGGAAAGCCGGATTGAAATGCTCACCCTAGTCATTTAGTACAAGCTAATACAAGTTAGGCTTGTAGTTCTGAGCTTGATCAACACACATTCATAGATACAGTGCATTAGCAATCTAGTATATAAGATCAAGGCCTTCAAACTTTCTGAGACCTTATTGTGTTATTAAACATACCTTTTCCGGTGCAGGTCAATCCGGGTTCAGATGTTAAATTCGCTGAAGACGGTGCAGTTTTCAATTGCAAAGAGAAGCATTGCTCTGTCTTAGGACCAATCCACAAACACATGATTATAACACCAGATGTCAATTCCATTTTAGATAACATTGCAGATGAAGGCGTCGATTCGGTTGTAGATGGCCTTGCAAATGCTGATTTAGGTTAGTCTGCTAAAGTACAGTTTAAAATCCTTCCTCTTGAGCTTTCATCTATTTGTTTTGCCATTGCAAATTTTGCCATAAATTGGTTTCTGAAAATTTCTGCACTACATATAGGAAGAACCCTTTGCAGTTGTTAGTTATAATTACAATGTAAACTGAATATTAATTTAAGCAAGCTCATTTTTTACAGTCTTCTGTCCATGTGGATTCTTATCTTGGTTGATTGATCACTACATAAATCATCATTTAGCCTTTGGATCCAAATTGTTTGTTGTATTTGTGTTGCAATCTGATGAATTTTGATGACATTTAACTAGGGATGTGCAAACGGTCCGGACCGGTGGACCATAAATTGATAAAACCTTGGACCGTAGACCGGAACGGGACCGGAGCGTAACCGTCCGGTTCCGAGTTGGACCGGTTTGTACTTAAATGGACCGGATCGAACCGAACTGGACCGGACCGGACCGGAAATCCGTAGTTTACGGTCCAACCCGGGTTACGGTTTTATACAGTCCGAGAACCGGACCGGACCGTAACCCGGATTTTCAAAAAACCCTGTTGGTCCGGTCCAATTTTGCACAGCCCTACATTCAACCTTAGGGTGTGTTTGGATCCAAATCAGTGAAGTGCTTTATAATATACGAAGACCGTTTTGGCCTGAATTTATGACACGGTTTGATCTTAGACCGTTTACTGTCATCCGGTTTTGGTCGGGATATTCCGGTCCTGGACCCGTTTTTACACTTCCCATAATAATGTCGAAAATATCCATCCCCGAACCCCGACAACTTCGAAACATCTGACAACTCAATAATACTCTTCCCGAAGGCTTTCTCGTGCCGGTGTACGGTTACGATAGCTCATCGAACCACACCATCTTCGTAAGGGCCCTTGGCAAGCCCTTGTCTTGTCAACGAACCCTACACAAAACTTAAACCTTCACCAAAACAGAAAAGAAAAGTGAAAACATTGACCAATTCAACATTTTGTTACTTTTTGGGCCGGGTTGGGCCCATTTTTGTTGTATACTACATTGTGGGCCTCATTTGATGGGCCCATTTACCTGCAAATCATTATTTTGTCTCAGACAAGGAACCCGTGTTTGATTTAACATATCATAAACTATAATTCCTCTATGATTGAAATTGAATCAAACAACATTAGTATGGTTCTAGATGACATAGACTACAATAGTTTCGATTATGACTATCATATGAGACGAGCTACTCGGCTCGTAAAATCCGAGCTTGTTTATATTCTACACGAGCCGAATATGAACACACTTTCTAAACGAACCGAATATGAACATATTTTAAAGCTCGTATAAAATTTAGGTTCGGTTCAGACTCGATTGCAAACGAGTCAAGGTTGAACATGCCAATGTTCGGCTCATTTAACTCGTATAATATTCCTAATCTGGCCATTGTTTTATAGCATTTTCTGATATCAGCCGAGCACAATCTTAGGGCCCGTTTGGTTTGAACTCCGGAAACGGAATGAAAACGAATCTAGTCTATACGTATATTATTGTTCATGAAAGTTTTTGGAATCATTTCTTGTGGTTTGAAGGAATTGAAGTAGAGCTTGATTACTTTTGATACCCTGTAGGGGAACAAAATGCGGGAAAACAAGTGCATTTTGCATTAATCCACAAAGATTGATTGCACAAAATTTCATGAATAAGAATATACATATGGACTAAATTCGTTTCCATTCCCTTTCCGTTTCCGGAGTTGGAACCAAACGGACCCGACATATTACAATACGTTGTTGAAGCGAGTATTTTTAAGACCATGTAAATATAACCCTAACTTTATTTTTTTTTAATTTTTTTATTACAAAACGTCGACATATATGAGGAGAATGTTAGTTTAATCTTATAAATATAAAATCAAATTATGTTCAGCTACAATTCCGCGATTTTGTCACTATAATAATTGAACTAAATCATGTTTCTATTTTTTAATGTGTTTCTTGTTATTAACTCTTTTTCTTGAATTTCAGTTATTAAACTATTTTTTTATTTGAGTATTTTTAATTATATTTCGTAAGTACCAAATGCTGACAAATTGTCTTAACGTGTAAAATTTTAACCATTTCTAATATAACTATTTATATTGAGGCAGACTGTTAGTGCACAAATCATGATTTTCGTGATATTCCATTTTCCACCTAAAATGATCTCTCATGATTATATTGGAATATTTGGCTAAATCGCTGACAGTGCAAATCCCTAATTATTTCATATATATAACTTTTTTTTAATGTATACTCAAGTTAGAAAATGAATAAGTCCGACTGAGTCTGAGTAGATCGGTTAATAAAACATCTCTACATTACTATTTTTAGGGCTGAACAGATTGCGGTCCAAACCGCAACCGAACCGAGCGGTTCGCAAGTTTTTGTTTTGCAGTTCAAACAACAAAAAAAGAGCAAAACCGCAAAAAAAAAACCACAAAAAAAAAAACGCAACCAGACCGCAAAAAAAGCAAATCGCAACCAAACCGCAACCGTGCGGTCCACGTTTTTTGGGATTGCGGTTCGGTTCGGTTTGCGGTTTTGAACCGATTCACATCCCTAACTATTTTAGCCAAACAAGTCAACCATTGACATATTCTCATATCGGTTCGTTTATAAAAAAGATGTGTTTGAGTCAAATTTAAAATTTTAAAAAGCTTTAAATAGACTTGTGCATCTCCGGACTCGGTCCGGACTTTTAAAAAAAAGTTACCCATTTCATGGGTCGGACTCCGGAATTCAGGTCCGGGGGCTTGTCTGTACCCGTCCGAGTCAGACGGGCTCCATTTTATTTTTCGAAAAAAATATACATATGTATAACTTTAAAATGTGTTCATATTCGAATCGTTTAAAAAGTAAATAAGTCTGATATGAATTTTTCCCAAGCCGAATAACTCGTCCCGTATAATAATAATAATAGCTCGTGACATCTAGATATATGTGTAAGAGTGTGGATACATTAATATATTGGAATATATCGAAACAATATTCTTGATGTCAATATGAGATCTAATTGAAATAAATTTGGTCAAATTAGATAAGTGAGTCTTTTTGAGATTTCTGTCTAATAACTAGCCTCATGATATTAATATATTTAATAATCTATATTTATCTTTTCATATACTAAAGCTGTCCGTGAACTTCCACTTGACACAATTTCGTGCAGCCACGTCACCAAATATACACGTGTCAACTATTTGTTAAGCCACATCACATTATTATTTATGTTAATTGATTAATTATTTTTTAAACATATTTATTCAAATCCATGATCCTAACAAACTCTATTTATATTTTTTTTCGTTTAAACGAATGTTTAACATTTCCCCCATATATTATATAACAAATACCATTAAAATTTGGACAATTTTGATAACTATGCCTTTTTAAAACTAGAGTACTAACTAGGTTTTTTAATGTTTCAATTAAGTAAATATACCCCAACCTTTTGTATTTATTCTCATACTCTACACAGTCTTCTCTCAAGGAGTACATTTACTAAACAATCTTATTGTACAATATTTTTCAAATCGTATAATTCGATTAATATAATAACCTTTAGAAATTGACTCATCTAGTCATCACTATGTTATTCTCATTACGAAACTAGTTTTGAGATATCTATATTCAACTTATATAAAATGTCGAGCTTGAACCGAACCAAAATTTTGACTCGCATATACTCACACGAGCTCATGACCATTTTCTCTCGAGATATATATTCTATAATAACTAAGGGCCCGTTTGGTTTTAACTCCGGAATCGGAAACGGAATGGAAACGAATCTAGTCAATATGTATATCCTTGTTCATTAAAATTTTTGGAATCATTCCTTGTGTTTTGTAGTAATTGGATGAGAGTTTGATTACTTTTGATACCTTATAGGGTAACAAAATGTGAGGAAGTAAGTGCATTTTTCATTAAACAACGGGGAATGATTCCATAAAATTTCATGAATATGGATATAGATATGGACTAAATTCGTTTTCATTCCGTTTCCGTTTCCGGAGTCGGAACCAAACGGCCCCTAAAACTACATAACTAAATAACTACATTACCCAATAGAATAATAGAATAGTCACAACCATTTCCTTAAAAATCCTGAAAGAGAAGCTTCCTTTGTCATTGCCTTGTCTGCAAATAGTTTAGCAGTAGCAGCCTCGTAAAGTAACACAGTAGTAGAGACCACTCAAGTCTTTCTCATCTTCAATGACTAGTCAAGTGGTCCTTATGAGTATCGAGTAGGAGAAAAACCCTGAAGTTTATTGTTATTTTTTCTTCAATTCAATAAATTGATGTGATAATATCAAACTTTACTCGTGTTTATACAACAAGTACTATCATGTTTTTAGGGATACAAATGTAATATACGTATATGATCTGAAATTTTGATACCCAACGTAAAATTTAAAATCATTTTGATTGTGTTTGGTAAAGAAGGTGAAAACAATAATCTAAGTGTTTATTAGTGTTTTAGGGAATGATTTTTGTGAAATACAAGTGTTTAGTGTGGCCCTCTGGTCCTGCAAAACCCTATTGATCCCGCCACCGCTGCCGGACTTAGACCTGACGTCTTCCTTGAACTTTCCGACACCGTCGGCCTTCTTGATGGCCTTGCAATCCTTGTCATGCGCCTCCCTAAATCATCTTCTTGATCTTTGACCGTACGGGTGAAGAAGAAAAAGAGCCGTTGAATTTATGGAGGAAAGTGGGAGGAGCCTCGATCTCCATGGACTCCTTCTCAATTGCAACGACGGAAGGGGAAAGAGGGGAAAGAAAGATCATTGAGCGAGGTCAAGAGAGGGTTATGAGAATGTGGAAAGTGTGGAAGCAGACGACGTGGCTTGGGAGAGTAGGCTTTCCGGAAACTTAAGGAGGATTAGAACATGAAAATGAGGAATTTGAGGGTTGAGGTAAGAGAGTGTTAAAACAACAAATAGCTATGTTAGTGTAAATAAAAATATAAGTGAAGAGCAACAAGGTCATTTTTACCTCATAAACACTAGTATTTCCGGTAAAACCCCTGCTAGGATGAAGTTTTTAAAAACCGGATCCGAAGCACGAATCACTAGTGTTTTTTTCAATGTCAAACACTCATTAAATACATAAACACGCAGAAACACTTCCAAACATTAGTGCTTACTAGTTATCAAACATACCCTTTGCCTAAAAAAACACAACTATCTCTCAAAATTAGTGTTTTATTTCGAGTTTTTAAAAATTTATTTCAACAAATACAACCACACATAAAATTTGTGCTATTTCGAACCATTTTATCTAATTTTTTATCGAGTAAAATATAAAAAAATAACTTAACCACAATGTTGACACACTTATTTTTTTTTTTTTTAATTCAATATACTATTATTTGATTAAAAGTTTAAAACCCTTAATGTAATTAATATCTACAACCATAATACCAGATAACTTATTATACATACTATAATAACACATAAAAATCTGTGCATGACACATAATACTACATATAGGCAATAATTTAATAAATATTGGCAAAAATTTCTTGATAGAGATATGGAGAGTTTTAGATCTAGACGTTTATTGTTTGAATTATTTAATATATACAATTAATATTTTCAAATTATATTTTATTATGTACTTTATTGTTTGAAAATTGAACATTTTTTTCAGTATTTTCAAATAAAAAACTTAGACTTTTCAATGCAATTATTATCATCACTCATCCCATAGTGTACGGCTCTAGAATTACTCTACCTTCAGTCAACATTAAATATCCATCCTTTATTATTTCATACAATTATATTATTTTTTTTTTATCAAAGGCGATAATCTTTGTGTTATTAAGGAACTATAAGGTTTGTGGAGTTGTTCTTGGGAGATCGATATGCTTATTTCTGACTCTAGTTTGGACCTTCGTTCTTTCGACGAAGTCCATATTAGACATATTTTCAGAGAAATAAACTGTGTTGCTGACCGGTTAACCCACCTGGGTGTATTGACCCTCAACACCAATTTTTCTAATGATCCCGAACTTCTTATTCTAATCCGTAAGGATGCTTTAGGGTGGACTAATCGAGGAGGTAGACCAACCTAACCGCTTTCCGTTATAAAAAAAAAGGGCAATTTTGGTAACTAGGCTTTTTTGAGAAATTAGAGTAGTAATTAGGCTTTTTAATGTTTTAATTAAGTAAATATATCTCAACTTTTTGAATTTATTCTCAAACTTTAAAAACTCTTCTCTCAAGGGGTACATTTACTATACACAAAATTAGAAAAAGTGTAATAAACCAAATTGTTTCATAAAAAAAAGGTCAATTTTTATATTTAAAAATAATGTTAATAAAAATCCAAATTAGAAATTTAATCACCTTTTTTTAATCTTTAAAAAAAAATATTTTTAATAATATTTTTTTAATTTATAATAATTTACTCTTTCACTCAAAGATATCAACTTTATATTAAAACTTTGAATATAATCTTTATATTTTATAACATACACAATTGTACATAGATTCCTACATGATAAATTATTACAAGAAAAAGACACCAACACATGAGAGTGTTCATATTATTGTCACATGGTTGTTGATGTAAAGTTAATACGTGTAAATGCAATGCAAAGGCTCATGACACTATTGTAAGTCTCCCATCTTGGCTTGCCCATTATCATGTAAGTACAACTTTATTCGATTGAATCCAAATAGGTACCATTTACATAACATTTAGGGTCCATAAGGTAGATGTATCATAGGTTGTACGATCGTTCTTGTTTGTCATCCGTTATTCTCCAAGCCATAACTCGAATGCAGATGCGTCGAGACCACAACCGCTCTTCCTCCAATCCTCCATCATTTCCTCGGGAAATACAATGGGTTCCTCGAGAGACGATGATGGTGAATGTTGATCTCCTTCGTTGCTTGTTCCGTGACTGAACTCGCAACATATGTCTAACATATGTTGTGAGTTCATGAATTCGGAGAAGTTTAACTCTCCCATCATGTCAAAATCGGCAGCTAAGTCCGTCAGTGGAATCTCCATCAACCCTTTCGTGCTGGTATCAACGAGGGAACCAGTAGGAGCCTCCTTCATCTGAGGAATACTAGACGGTGATGTTGGTGGAGGAAGTGGTGGTGGTGGTGGACTGATGAAGACTTTGGTACACTTGACTGCCTTAGTCCGAATGACCACATTCGAAACCGGATTCTGAGGTTGTATAGTTTGAGCAACAACAGATGACTTTATTACCCTCGTATTCTCGAGTTGTTTGACGTTACTCCGATGCTGAAGATCCTGAACCCGTTTACTTAGATTCGTATTCCAATAATTTTTTATTTCATTGTCTGTTCGCCCTGGAAGCCTTCCGGCTATCAACGACCACCTAATTCAAAAAAATAACCATTAAACTTCTTTTCCTTAAATGCACATAACAATGGCTTCAACTCATTAGAGTCAATTATCTTCCTTGAAATCCTACCTACACATATCGGTGTTACATTTAATAGTATCACGTACAACATATATATATATATATATATATATATATATATATATATATATATATATATATATATATATATATATATATATATATAAAGAACGTTACTTTAAAATTCATAGGTTAGACAACAAACTTTCAAGAGATCTAGATGCTACATAGTAAAAAAAATTATAATTAGATCAACTTTAACATATTTATTAAAATGTTACAAAATCTAAATCATTTGATCGAGGACTAAAATTAGAGGTGTAATGTAATACGAGACAAGCTACTCGGGCTCGACTCATTTATAAACAAGCCGAGGTTGAGCATGTCAAAGCTCGGCTCGCTCGGTAAAGCTCATCTCGTTCGGCTAAAATAACGCTACAGGGGCATTATTTTAGCCGAGCTACTCGGGCTCAACTCGGCTCGAGCTCGTTCACTTTCTAAACGAGTCAACCTTGATCACGTTTTAAATCTCTTATAAATTTTAGGCTCGGCTCGTTTATAAACGAGCCGAGCTTGAGATGTCGATACTGGGCTCGTATTACACCCTTAACTAAAATTCACAATAATTACATAAATTGTCAACCAAAAAACAGTGAAAAAATAATTTAAAAAAAAAAGTCAAATTACCTATTACCCAACAGCTTATGAAGTCTAATAATGAGCTCCTCCTCATCGCCGGTGATATTTCCCCTCTTAATATCCGGCCGGAGATAATTCAACCACCGGAGACGACAACTCTTTCCGCACCGTTTCAAACCTAAAACACCCCAAAACGCGTCGTTTTCAAGCTTAACTCAAAAACAGAAAAAATCACAAAATAAAACCAGATTCAGAGATTCAGAATCAAACTAACCAGCTCGTTTAGGGAGACCTCTCCATCGTCCTTCGCCATGGATTTTGATGTAATCAGTAAGGATCTTGTCTTCCATGGCGGTCCAAGCTCCTTTATTTAACCCCTCTTTTGCACAGCATGGACTTCTTCCCATTTTGTTTTGTATGGCTTTTGGGGCAAATTTTGACTTGCAGAAGTCTTTTTCTGATGAGTGATGAGAGGTAGAAGAAGACTCTGCAAGATGTTCCCCTGTGTTGGGAAGCACAGCTCTTGTGGTATGCCTTCTTTATATACTACTGCAATTTCTTTTCTTTTTTCTTTTTTTTTTTTTAAGATTCCTTGTGATATTGTCTTTATTAATTTACTATTTCACTTTATAGTGGTTTTCTATTTATTATTAATATTAATTTGAGTTTTCGTACTGCACGTGGCTTTCTTTATACAAAAAAACAAATTATTTTAAAAATCAATTTACGTAACTTTTTATAATATAGATTTTTTTTTATAAAAATATCATATTATTTAATTTATAATTTTAAAAAATATTAAATACTAATAGTTGGTGATTTTCATATGATATCTAAAATTTAATTACTATATTGTAATTTGATTAATTATAATTTTTGTAAAATAACATTGCTAGTCTATAATTAGGTTAGGGCCATGCGGTTGCGTGTGCAGCTGACACGTGTCCCAAAATTTTATTTTTTTTTCTATTTTTTTTTCATAAACAAGTGAAAGTAAACGTTCAAATCTTATAAAGGGATAATTCATAACTTATAAAAAGATAGTTTATGAATTATAATAGAATAGTTCATAGTGCAAAACTTATAAAGGATAGTGCATAACTTATAAAATGATAGTTCATGAATTATAATTGAATAGTTCATAATATATAAACGATTAATTTATAAATAATCGGATATAATATATTAAAAAGTAATAGTTCGTGAATTATATTAAAATAGTTCAAAGTTTATAAAAGAATAATGCATAATTTATAACATGGTATTTAAAAAAAAATTATTCGTTTATGGAGAAAAACAAATCCATCGTTTCTGGATTTTTTTTTTCCCGACACGTGTCAGCCGCGCGAGCAGCCGCACAACCGTACCCGAAAACAACAACCGTACCTGAACAAAAGCCTATCGTATAATATTTAAATTATATTTTTAGATAGATTTTAATCAATTATTAGTTCAATATATATTATTTGATATGACTAGAAACCAAAATCTATGAAACAAATGTAGGAAATTTTCATGAATGTATAGTCAAGTCCCAATCTATAATTTGATCCATAGGGTAATGCAAAGTTCACGGAATGTTCTCAATTTCGTGATAATATACAGTTTTTTTTTCAAATTCTACATTAAATCCAAAAGTTTGACTTGATTTTCAGAAAAAAATTGTCCTTAACGTAAGTACAAATTTTTAGAAAAAGATTAACAATTTGTAATATAAAATAAAATAAATATATGAAATAACAGTTGTACGAAAACAAATTTTGACATATTAAATGTTACAATAATTTTTATACTTAGGTTTAAAAAATAATTTATCTTAAAATTAATGAATTAATAGTTATTATATAGACTAAGTATGCTCATTAAAAGTTATTATTTTTATACTTAGGTTTAAAAAATAATTAATAGTTATTATTTTTATACTAGGTTTAAAAAAAAAAATTTTTTTAATAAATTTATCATCCTACAAAAAAAAGAGATATTTGAGATATTAACTAATTATCTCATTGAAGTTAAAAAAGGAGAGATAATTCTTGGAAGAAGGAAAAAAACAACAACTAAAGTTGGACAACTAAATTGGGTAATTAAAATCGGATAATATAATTTAAATCGGGTAATTAAGTGGAATCGAGTAACTCAACTGGATAACTAGAATCGAGTAATTAAAATCAGGAAACTGGATTGCATAAGCAAAGCTGGGGTAGCTAAAATTGGGTAACTAAATTTGGTAATTGAAATTGGGTAACTGAATTGAGTAAATAAAATGTCTAAAGAGTATCTAATCTTTTAAACTTTAGTACCCATCGTTTAAACTACTGAAACGATACCTCACCTATTGAGCTCAAGCTGCTCAACCACATATTAGTATCCAGATTACTATTCACACGTTAAATTAACACATCGGTGTTAGATATCAGACGCAAAATTGTCCATCTACCTTAAGCAAAATTGTCCATCTACCTTAAGCAAAATTGTCCACCAACCTTAGATATTTAACACCAATATGTTAACTTAACCAGTGAACACTAATCCAATTACTAATCTTTGATCAACTCAATAGGTAAGATATCGTTCTGATAGTTTAAACGACAGAGTACTAAAGTTTAGTCAGCCTAAAAGACGGCTACTACTAAAACAATTTTCTCTATTTTAAAAATAAATTGTACCATTAAATTTAAAATTCTCTGCATGTCAAATCGACAATATATATATATATATATATATATATATATATATATATATATATATATATATATATATATATATATATATATTTTATATATATATTTTCCTGCAAATTGGCTTGCAAAGTCCCACACGAACCAGGAGGGCCAATGGATACATACAAACGTGACGAATAAGAAAAAAAAGATTAATGAAAATGCATTTAATTTCCGTCGTCATCAAAGACACGAACAGGAACATTATGATTTTGTTATATTGTTTGTTTTGTCGTATATAATTAGCTTCTTTTAGGGACCAAAGATATGTGGTTCCTAAGTTTCATATGTGTAGTAACGAGTGAGTTCATATTTGGACTCGAACAACGTTAATATGATAACTATGTGTTGGGTTTTTACGGATTCTATCTGTATGTTAGTATGTTAGATCTTAAAATAGATTCAAATTGTTGTAATGTGAGTGTACGGGAAAGACACGTTTTTTAATTGATAGAAAAATGAGTCACTAACAGTGACTCGGAAGATAATGTGACCTCTTACATCACGAAGTCAAATGAAACATACACTTAGCATTGGTTAGATGCCCGAGGCGGAAAAATCCCTCCATATGATAATATGGGTCTAGGTGAGATTCAGGGTAAGTAGGGCGAGGTTCTTGATATTGTCAACTATTTGAGCGGGAAGGATGCAGTCAATGGCGGGAGGCTCC
>BSUD01000002.1:1431706-1450376 GCA_033239045.1 Fagopyrum esculentum
AACTTTAGTACCCATCGTTTAAACTACTGAAACGATACCTCACCTATTGAGCTCAAGCTGCTCAACCACATATTAGTATCCAGATTACTATTCACACGTTAAATTAACACATCGGTGTTAGATATCAGACGCAAAATTGTCCATCTACCTTAAGCAAAATTGTCCATCTACCTTAAGCAAAATTGTCCACCAACCTTAGATATTTAACACCAATATGTTAACTTAACCAGTGAACACTAATCCAATTACTAATCTTTGATCAACTCAATAGGTAAGATATCGTTCTGATAGTTTAAACGACAGAGTACTAAAGTTTAGTCAGCCTAAAAGACGGCTACTACTAAAACAATTTTCTCTATTTTAAAAATAAATTGTACCATTAAATTTAAAATTCTCTGCATGTCAAATCGACAATATATATATATATATATATATATATATATATATATATATATATATATATATATATATATATATATATATATTTTATATATATATTTTCCTGCAAATTGGCTTGCAAAGTCCCACACGAACCAGGAGGGCCAATGGATACATACAAACGTGACGAATAAGAAAAAAAAGATTAATGAAAATGCATTTAATTTCCGTCGTCATCAAAGACACGAACAGGAACATTATGATTTTGTTATATTGTTTGTTTTGTCGTATATAATTAGCTTCTTTTAGGGACCAAAGATATGTGGTTCCTAAGTTTCATATGTGTAGTAACGAGTGAGTTCATATTTGGACTCGAACAACGTTAATATGATAACTATGTGTTGGGTTTTTACGGATTCTATCTGTATGTTAGTATGTTAGATCTTAAAATAGATTCAAATTGTTGTAATGTGAGTGTACGGGAAAGACACGTTTTTTAATTGATAGAAAAATGAGTCACTAACAGTGACTCGGAAGATAATGTGACCTCTTACATCACGAAGTCAAATGAAACATACACTTAGCATTGGTTAGATGCCCGAGGCGGAAAAATCCCTCCATATGATAATATGGGTCTAGGTGAGATTCAGGGTAAGTAGGGCGAGGTTCTTGATATTGTCAACTATTTGAGCGGGAAGGATGCAGTCAATGGCGGGAGGCTCCGCCTCCGGCTGTTGTCGAGACCGGAGGTGACTCGTCATTTGGGTTGTTGGTGGCCAACATCTTGGAACAAACGGAAGACGAAGGATCCGACAGTTAACTATGCTAGTCCAGATGGATATAGCAAGAGTACTTTCATTTCAGTTCGCAACTAGGGCTGATAGATGAGACAAGATACTCGGGCTTGACTTACGTTCGGTTCGTTCGAGTAAAGCTCAGACACATTCAGTTAAAATAAACATCATATGAGCATTATTTTTAACGAGTTACTCGAGCTCGACTCGTCAAAAGTTCAACCGGTTTATAAATGAGCCGAACTTAAGCATCCTAAAACTCACTTCGTTCAGCTCCTATAACACCCCTATTCACAATTAACGTTTTAAGACCAACAAGTCGCCTATAACACATGCACCCACGTAAGACATTAGTTCTTTGTTACTATCAAAGTCCGATACACACGGACCGGTAGAGCGGGGGTCGTGTGCATCCGAGCGCACATGCGCATCAGGTCCAAGCACAACACATAAACCCGATGAGGTTCCATCCTAGTGGAGTAGTCTGCCGACCTCATATACTAGGCTCAAAGTATTCCCATCTTTCGACGTGGGACCTTATTATCTCCAACGGTTACACCTCGCGTATAACTCGATGCAAACAACATCTTATGACTCGGTCAAGTGACCATAAGACACTATACAATTATCAAATAGAATTAAAAAAAAAGAATGAAAATAAAAAGGAAAAAAGGACATTGGTAGACTATAGTTTAAGTATGTATTTATTGAACATATCAAGTGGTGATTTGCAGGGGCATGTGCATATCTTAGGGGACCATAGCTTTTACACCTTGTTAAAATCTTATGTTACATAGTCAATATATTATAAAATAATTCCATAAATCTCTTTTTTTTTTTTCTTTTTCTTTGTTCATCACGTACGTACGTGCAAATTAAATGCAATAACAACTCGTTACATTGTTTAAGTTTTACAAAAGATAATGTTGTTTGTGCAATTTTTAATGAAGAAAATCGGTTTGGTTACGTTTATAACTTTATTTCTACAACTTTGGACATTTTTTTGAAGATGGAAAGCTGTTCGGAATATTAGACGACCTGTCGTCTAGTGAATCGAATGGTCGAAAAAGATCGGAAGACGGACTCACCGTCATGAATGACTACAACAAAGAAGAAAAAGGAACGCATAAAAATACAACATAAGACCCGAAAGCTGGAAAATCTTCAGGGGAATGCAGAATGATCCAGTCAACAGGAAGCGCCGAGCAACCACGTTAGTCTTCAAAGGAAGTACACAGATATGAAGCCTGAGAAACAAATGTGAACACCACATATCTAGGCTTCTACAACTTTGGACATTAAAACGAAATATTTTGGACATTTTTCGTATATATTAGATTTTTTTTGGTTTATGTCCAATAATTTTTTTAGTTTTTGACCGGTTTTCTTGAATTTTATAACTTTTTCGTAATATACACTCTATTATCAAAAGTTGACATTTTGAGAGATAAAATATTTTTTTTAGTAGTTATTATTAATATTACTTTGAATGTCTAGATAATTTATTGGATGAATAATTTTTATGTCATTAAAATATTAACAAATAATAAAATATGAATGATAAAAGTTTGGTTAATCTTCGAAGGAAGTACATAGGTATGAAGCCTGGGGAACAAATGTAAACACACAGATTTGGGCTTCTACAACTTTGGCCATTAACATAATATAAACCGTGATATTTTGGACATTATTTCGTATATATTAGATTTTTTTGGATTATGTCCAATAACTTTTTTAGTTTTTGCACGGTTTTCTTGAATTTTATAATTTTTTTTGGCAAATTTTGATATACTAGGCTTTTTTAAGAAATTATAAAACAAAATATACCCCTATTTTTTTAACTGTTTAATGAACTTAATTTACCTAATTAATTAACCTTATTCATTTACCCAAACTCAACTCCGTTCCGTTCATTCAATCACTTAACTACCAGAGAAACCATATTTCGCCCTTCCCTCGCCTCGCATTCCCTTCGCCCGTTCGACTCCTCACCTTCATCAATCTGTGATTCATCATCTCTCTCGTAATCTCCATATTCTTCATCTCTGATTCAGTATTCGTCACTTTCCGGCCATCTCCTCACTTGTTCTTTGTTTTTCGTCTTTGTTTTTACCCCAAACACTCCAAAATCGATTCAAATTTTGTAAACCCTAAGAAATTGAAAATGTCGACTCGATCAAAGGTTGCTGCCAACAAATCTTCTTGTGATGCTCCTACCTTCAACCTTCTGACTCCTACGCCTCCTTTACCTGTTGAAGATGCCACACCAAACGAAGGCGATGATTCTGCTGTCTCTCATGATGAATCATGCCTTCAGATTGTAGTATCTGGTGGTCCTCAACCAGTCGATATACCTATGGTTAGTATTGCTTTGATACTCTTTCAGGTTTTATGGTATTATAGTTTCTGGTGATTGTTCATATTAGATTTTGTAAGTTTAATCATCGTTTCTGGTATCTGTTTTGATATGGTTTGTTCTATGTTTGGTTCGTCTTTATATTTGCATGACTTTTCTGGTATGTTTGTATGTTATTACATTTTCTGGTATGTTATTGGTTTCAAGTTTTCTGGTCTTTCCTTTAGTTTATGTTTCTGGTAAGTGCTTATTAGAAGTTCTGGTATGTTATTCTGGTAATTTTAAGTTTCTGGTAAGTTTCTGTGATTTGTTCATATCATGTTTAATGTTTTCTGGTATTCGAAGTTCTGGTATGTTATTCTGGTATGTTATTTGTTTCTGGTATTAGATGTTTTAGTTAGGGTTTCTGGTATTTGTTTTATTTATTAATGTTTTCTTGTATTTGTTCATATGAGATTTTTATATTACTTTTTGGTATTTCATGTTGATTTATATATTGACATTATTTTCTGGTATATTTACACAGGCTGCTGAGGAAAGCGTTAGTTATGGACATGAAGATTCCAATGTAAGTTGAATGGCTGATATGAGTTTCTGGTTTGTTCTTGACTGTTTTTCTTGTATTAACAATCTTATTTCCTTTACTAGTTAATGTACAGATTTGATGAAAACCCACAATACGAGGCAGCACGTATAACTGTCTTGTCTCGTGTCAACATGGTTAAATTTTTACTTGAAGGGTTGGATGCCAATGGGCAAGAAATGTTCAAAAACTCTATTTTTTCATCTGTCATCTCCCTCTGTACCAATCTCAAACCTTCAAACCAATTAATACACTTCATGCTTCTGCATGAGGTTCAAACTGAACGCAAACACTCAATGTGGTTTGCAATCAACAAAACCTTGCTTAGGTATATATTAACTATACACCTAACCTTTTCAGTTCAGCTTGTTACCTCTATTTTACTTTCTATTGTTAATGTGTTTCTATCTTTTTTTGTTGTGTATTTTTGTTCATAAGGTTTGGCTTAAGCGAGTTTTCAGAAATTACCGGCCTTGAGTGTCGGTTCCATGTTTACAACGAAGAAGAAAATGTCGACATGAAGGAGTTGTTCGGCATGCCCAAGTGCAAATTGGATCAATTGGAGGAAAAATATTCAAAGCTGAAAAAAAATGATGAAAGGAAATTCAAGATGGCTCTGTTGCTGTTTATTGAATTTGTTTTGCTTGGTAATGACAAGAAGAAGTTCGTCTCCAATCTTCCTCTATCGCTTCTGAAGGACATGGATGCCTTTAATTCTTATTCATGGGGGCGCCTTGTCTTTAATAAGACACTTGACAACCTGAGGGATTGTGAGCCAACAAAGTATAGGGCATCCGGAAATTACTGCCTTTCTGGTTTCCCTTTGGCATTCCAGGTATGCTTCTGGTTTTCCATTTATGTGCCTCTGGTATGTTTATATTTGTTATTTTTGTTATGGTTTACGTCTTTGGTATGCTTGTTATTCATTCATTTTCCTCTGGTATAAGTAATTAGTTACCAGAAATGATACTTTTGTGATTTTATAGTATGCTTTATTGCATTAGCATTTCTGGTTTTTGTTTCTGGTTTTTGATTCTTGTATTTTGTTTTAATGTATTAGATTCTGGTATGATTGTGTATGTTGTATAATTGAGTTCTGTGAAGTATTGTTTTGTTTCTGGTATGTTCTGAATTTTATACTTTCTGGTATGAGTTTACTTGCTTTCTGGTATGAGCAATTAGCTACCAGAAATATTAAGTTTGTGATTTATGGTATGCTTTATTTCAATAGCATTTCTAGTATATCTTTCTAGTTTGTGTTTTATAATTGAGTTTACTTGATTTCTGGTTTTCTGATATGCATTTGTGGTTTCATTTTCTGGTATCATATTATTTTATTAGTATTATATTATTTATTGGTTTGAGTTTCTGGTATGGTTTATTCATTTGTTTTCCTTTCTATATTATGCAGGTTTTCATCCTTGACTCTCTCCCCACACTGGCATCTTTGTTTGCCACATGTGTTAATGAAGAAGCAACCCCACTTTGTCTTAAGTGGGTTTCATCAACAAAGGGGAAGATGAAATGCAGCTTCCAGACAATAAAGGATACAGCGTCATCGGTGGCTCAAGATGACATCAAAACTATCCCCCTCAACCTAGAAGACCCAGAAACCGAGGATGACTGCAAATGGTGGGGGGATGAAGTTTTGGACCCAGCTGGCTATCTTTGTCATCTTTTCAAAGTAGGGTTCCACGATGTACGTGTATCCAGGCCTGGAGGGCATAATGTCAAGGCTATCAAGGAAGTCCCAAAGAAGGAGGAATCCGAGAGTGATGACTTTGCTACTCCTCCTCCTCCTCCTCCTCGTCGTCATATTTTGAGGTTGCCAAGACCACAAAAGGTTGTTAAGAAAGAAGATGTCCCAAAGAAAAGGAAAATTGAAGAGGGAAGTAAAAGGTATCTCAATACATTTCATATTCAATCTATATTTTAATAATGTTGCATTAGTTTCTGTTATACTAGTTTCTTTAGTTTTATTGTATGACTGCTTTTTTGCTTTCTGGTATGTGCCTGTTAGTTTCTGGTATGCTTATAATATCACTTCTGGTATTAGTTTCTGTTTTATTTTTCTGGTATACATGCTTTGTTACTTTCTGGTATATGTCTTTTTGTTTCTGGTTTTTGTTTTATGTTAATTCTGGTATACTTTTTTCCTTACATTCTTGTATTAGATTTAATATGTTTTCTGGTATGATATTTTTAATCTTTGTTTCCTGTGTACATTGTTATGTTTTATTTGGTTTTTGTTTCTGGTATGTTATTGATTTACTTAATAATGTTTGTTTTTCCTAATGTAGGGCTGCGTCTAAGAAGCCTAAGAGAGAACAGATTGTAGAGGAAGTATCATGGTAAACTGAAGTTGAATATGTATTTATATTATCATACCAGAATACTTAATATTTACAAAATTTGTTCTATTGTTTTAGTCCTGAAGAAGACATGCTGGCAGTGGCTACACTTCCAGTTGTTGTTGTTGCACCTTCTAGCACTGTTGGGATTGTTGTTGCTCCAGAAATGGATAGCATTGTCCCTACAGATGCTTTGGTTGCACCACCTCTGCCTGATCCCACCACCTCCAATTCTGAAGCTGTGGTTGAACCACCTGTCCCTGATCCGACCTCTTCCAACACAGAAGCTGTGGTTGCACCACCTGTATCTGATCCCACAACCTCCACTATTTCTACCACAAAAATGTAGTTGATATTTTACATACCATAATTTATTAGTTTCAAATGCTTATTTGATATCGCATTTTTAATCTTTTATTATGTTAATGTATAGTGTGCCTGATTGGGTTGAAGACTTAAAGAAACAACTACAAGCCCAAAATCAATTGCTTTCTGAGTTGGTCAAGAAGGTTGAGCAACAAGATGCCACTATCAACCAAGTTGTTATGAGGCAGAAGACACAAACGATGGCACAACACAGAATAGAAAGTCAATGTTTCAGGATCGTCACTAATGTTCAAAGGATGGCCGGTTCTTCTAAAGGTACCAAAGTCTCTAAAAAGCCGGCCTCCCAACCTCCAGCTGATGCTCCTAAGTTAGAAGTTCTTGGGGTTTCTTCAAGTTCTGAAGAGACGGTATCTACAGAAAAGCCAATGCCCCAGCCTCAGTCCCAGCCCGAGCCCCAGCCCAAGGAGGAAGCTGAAGTTGATCAGCCAAAGGAAGAAGCTGTGGAAGAGGTATAATACACTACTATTCTTCATGTGTGTTGTTTCTGTGCATATTTATTACTGTTTGTGTTATGTTGTCGTTCTGGTACAGAAACCACTACCAGAGGTAGATGTGAAAGGGAAAGGGAAAGTTAAAACCAGAGGACCGAGGAGAATGGGTTTACGTGAAAAGAAACCCAGCGACCTTGTTGTATCACCTTATGTTGTCCCAGTAAAAATCCCCAAGCCACCTAAGCATAATTTCTTGAGCAAGAAGGATATAGATGCTTTTTATACTTGGTACCTTAACCCGAAGACTAAAAAAGAATTTATTACTGGATTTCAACATTCGGCAAATAAAGAACACTTCAAGCTCTTACTCCAAAAAACTGGCTGGTTGTGGGATTGTGTAAGTTAACACTAACCTTACTTTTGTTTAAGTTAATAATTTCTGGTATTATGTTTTCTGGCATGACTTTCTGAAACTAGCTACTGATGTGTTTCTAGTAAGATGTTGTTTGTACATTTTGTTTTTACAATTTATGGTATGTTGTGTTGTACTGCTTTCTGGTATTAGCTACTTGTATAAGAGTCTGGTATGATTGTATTTTTTCCTTCTTTTTCCTGGTATTATGTATTTCATTAGTTTTATGGTATGTAATTCTTTCTTTTTGCCATAAACTATCATTTGACTTCCTTAGATGATTTATTACTTGAGCCTTCTGGTATTTGTTTATTTTTTGTGTTTCTAGTATGATGTGTTTTCATGTATTTGTATCTTGCCTGATGGTTATCATGTCTTGAATTCTGGTATGAACTTTTTATGTTTTTCTGGTATTATTCTCATATTTGCTCTGGTATTGAATTATTAGTTTTTTCCCCTACTTTACAGCAACTGGATGAAATGATTACCTACCTCCGAAAAGCTGTAATTGAGTATCCAGAGGTTTATCGCCGTATTACCATTGTTCCTATACCCTTCGTCGACTACTTCAACGATGTGCGTTATAAACAATTCTTAGAGTTGAAAGAAACAGGGACTTTTAATTACGGCGAAGAAATTGCATGTTATGTACTTGGACTTGATCCTCCCTTTTTTAGCAAGAGCTTCTTTGATGTCGATACAATATACACTGCCATCAACACCTGTGGTAAACACTGGATAGCACTACAGATTGATTTACTTAAATGGTGTGTTGTTGTATATGACTCAATTGTGGACTGTATGTCTGATGGGGACTTGAAAGCTTTGCTCACCCCATTCCTTATTATGTTTCCTTATATTCTGAAAATTAATGGAGAATTTGGGAGGTTTGGGGACAATCTTGATAAGCCATTGGATTATGTTCGAAAGACAGCCAAAGAAGTTCCACAGAACAATCCAAGGTGATTTTTACAATACTAGTCATATGGTTCTGGTATGTTCATTAGTATGATGTTTTGGAAAAAAACTTATATAATCTGTTGTCTACAATTGCAGTGGAAGCTGTGGTGTATTCACAATCAAGCACATTCAGTATTTGTCGTCTGAACAAACTGATTTGTCAAACATATGTCAAGAATGGGTTCCAGCTTTCAGGGAACAATTCTGTTCTATTTTGTACCATAGGGAGTGGGTGAAACCCCACGAGTCCCTTTGAAACTTAATCTGTCCAAAATGATGTATTTGACTCTTGCTAAACTTGTACTTTGGTATTGACTAACTCTGTTGTAATATATTAACTCTTTTGTAATATAATTTACCAGAAGTTTTTATGTTGCTATTTACCAGAAGTGTTTATGTTAATATAGTTTCTTTACCAGAAATGTTTATGTTGCTATTTTAGATTCTGGTATTTCATTTAAGTCCCTCTGGTATGATTATATCTGGTATTTCTTTGTTATTTTTTATGCTTCTGGTATGATTGTTTTTCACATATGTGCCTCTGGTATGAGTAATTGTTTACCAGAAACGTTTATTTTGTGATTTTTTGGTATGATATATTGCTTTTGTATTTCTGGTATGTGTTTCTTGTAGTTTGTTTCATATATTTGATTCTGGTATGATTATTTGTTTACCAGAAACATTCAATTTGTGATTTTCTTTCCTATGCTTTCTGGTATTCATGTAAATAGCCTAATGGTATACTTTTATTTAATTCTGGTATGAGTTTTTTTATTTAGTTTTTGTTATTACCTATTGTTTTGATTCTGGTAAGTGGACATTTACACATAAAACAAACATATAGTTATATAGTAACTGTTTTCTACATATCTGATAATGACAAATAAGCAAAATTAGTATTTCTGGTATGTGTCTTCATTCTTTCTCCATTGGTTGATTTCGGCAAGTTTTTTTGTTATGGCCTATCCTGCCACAGCAGCTGCATTTCTTCTTCTTGCTTCCTTCCATTGATCCCCGTATCCTAGCTTTAGGCAATCTTCCTGTTCTCTTCCTCTTTATTGGAGGGTTGCATTCAATAGATGTAATGCAACTTGGAATCTCACAATGCTCATGATCTACAATTGAGTATATTGTCTCCTCATATGCAGTGTTCCAATATTCAGTGCTGTAATATTTACTTACCAGAGAAGCCGGATTCATTTTCACCATCTTTGTTGCAGCTATTGCATGAACACATGGTATTTCCTCAATATCAAATTCCTTGCAAGTGCAACTCCTATCCACTAAACACACAACTTCCCTTTCCTGGTTCCATTGTATCTCAAACAACAGCCTTTTCGCATCAAGCACATAGCATCCATACTTTGTTGCCTCTCCATATTTAGCTTGTATCAGTGCATCAACGTTTGGTGTTGTCATTTCTGTACATGATTCAGCACTTTGTCTTCGCGTTGCAAACCATCTACCCACTGTCTGTCTGATAACATCAATGAGGGCAAGCACTGGATAATCTCTTGCATCACACAGTACACTATTTATACATTCTGCATTGTTGCTTGTCATAATGTTGTAACGTTTTGCGTTGCAAAAAGCTCGGGACCAAGCAGCAAATCCAATTTCTTCCAATAGCTGTGCAACTACTACCTTCTCCTACAAACATTAGCAGGTACACATGAAGTTATATAGAATACCAGAAAAAACATACCATACATCTAACATGTTTCAATACCACAAAAAGGTAATACCACAATCATTGATCATCAATAATATTGTTGAATACCAGAAACATATCATGTATGATACCAGAATCAATCACAAAAAGCATACCAGAATTCATACTAGAGATTAAATTTAATACCAGAAGCTATAATTTTCATACGACAAACCTAACCTGCGTTCATACCAGAAACATTCATACCAGAAACACTATAAATGAGAGATAAAGGACAATACCAGAAATAAAATAAACCACCAGAATTGAAATACCAGAAGCATAATGTGATTGCATACCAGAAAATAATAAAAACCAGAATAAGCATACCATCTTTATATTTTCAAACAGTTGAAGACACTTATCCTTTCTGTAGCACCTAGCCGCATCCACGAACATTTGTTGAACTATATTCTTTGTTGATTTTTTCTTGATGTTCCCTTTCAAGTGGTACATGCAAACTCCATGAGATGCTTTTGTGTAGTGCTTAGCAATACCATTCTTGATTGACATGTGTCTGTCCGATATAAATAGTTGTTCCTCGGTATCAGGGACAAACTTGTGTATATGATAGAAGAAGAAATCATACGAGTCATCACATTCACGGTCAACAATTGCAAATGCTAGGGGGTATATTTGTTGGTTTGCATCTTGTGCTGTTGCAAGCAATAGCACCCCACCATATCGTCCTTTTAAAAATGTTCCGTCAATTGATATGACCTTAAACAACAACAACCAAAAATCAATTAGTTTTCTGGTATACCAGAAATTGATAATAATCATACCAGACACTTAATTGTTCAAATATATATAATACTATACCAGAAAAGAGCATACCAGAAAGATTATCCTACTGCTTACTAGAAACACAACATAACTACCAGAATCTAACAATACCAGACACTGGTTATACAAACCAGAAAAGAGTATACCAGAAAGATAATTCTACTGCTTACCAGAATCTAACAATACTAGACACTGGTTATACAAACCAGAAAAGAGCATACCAGAAAGATAATTCTACTGCTTACCAGAAACACAAAAATAACTACCAGAATCTATATCATTTATGCATAATTTATAATACCAGAGGCATAACTTTATTACATACCAGAAGAAGGATAATACCTTTCTCATTACTGAATATCCTTTGATTGATTGTCCCAAAGCAAAGAAGACATACTTGAATTTGTTTTCATCATCCAATTGCAGTGCTACAATAGTGTTCGGATTTGCCTCTTGCAATCGATGTAAGTACATTGGCACACCCTTGTAGTTCTCTTCATTTGTTCCTCTTATATTGTCCTTGACAGCCTCTTGTGCCATCCAGCATTTCCTGTAGCTAGCTTCTAAGCAATGCTCGTTTTTCAAAATTCCAATAATTGTCTTAGGGTCGGGGAGTTTATGTGTATTAGCATACCTGAATAACATAAACAGTATGATTTGAATGTATTACATACCAGAATGGAAGAAAAAAATATAGAATTGAATATTATATGTGATAATAAGGAATGGACTTACATTTTGGCAACTATTTCAGCAATGACAGGATATGAGACCTTTCTGCGATAATTTCTTCTGGTATGGAATGAACAAGTGTGCTCTCTGGTATACTTTGTTAGTGTAAACACTTTCGATTTCTTGATTTTTGAGAACCGCACACGCCACTTACAATCTTTATCCAGACATCGCGCAAGAATAGCAAGCTTGATAGACTTTGTTATTCTGTATTGTGTACATTCGGCAATAGCATTCAAACACAATGCACTTTTCACTGCGTTTTTATCCTTGAACTTTTGTCCAAGCTTAAGACCCCATTGAGTTTCTTCAGGTTCAACTTCAGTGATTGCATAGCTATTCTCTGTTTCTATTTCAGTCACACTGGGAGCAGGAACAATGGCAGTGTGTGGATGATATTCATTAATTTCTTCAATTTCTGGTATAATAGTTGTAGACTTTAATCTCACACACAATGGCACACTCCAGCATGGTTGAGTCATTTGATTAACTTCAACAAAATCCTCGAAATCTTCTACTGTCTCAATATCAAACGGTTGCAACGCTTTATTTAATGTATTCTTGTATGTAAGTTCCAATTTGTTCAGTGTCTCATCTACTTGAAAACGTTTGGCAATCAACATCCTAATTTCTGGTATGCTAACTGGATCTCCCACAGTTATGGGTTTGCACACTACTTTATCCCCTAAATATGTCCATTCATTTCCCACAGATTTCCACTCTCTTCCACAATAAACTATAATTTGTAACTCAGCCATGGCTAACAAGTTCTGTATATACCAGAAAAAAAACTAGTATAAGGATACCAGAAGTTAAAAGTATACCAAATTATGCACAACATCACAAATACCAGAAATTAAAGTATACCAGAATTATGCACAACACCACAAATACCAGAAGTTAAAGTATACCAGAAGTTAAAGTATACCAGAAATTATACCAGAACTCATTAATTTATACCAGAATTATTCATAACACACAAATACCAGAGTATTAATGATACTAGAAAAACATTTATTATACTACAAAAGAGAGTATACCAGAACTCATTGATTAATACCAGAATTAATGATACCAGAAAGATAATTATCATACTACAAAGGAGATTATACCAGAACTCATTAATTCATACCAGAATTATGCACAACACCACAAATACCAGCATTTCAAGTATACCAGACGTTGAAGTAAACCAGAATTATGCACAAGAACATAAATACCAGAAGATCTTGTATACCAGACGTTCAAGTATACCATAATTATGCACAACTCGACAAATACCAAAGAATTAATGATACCAGAACTCATTTTTTCATATCAGAATTAAGAAAACAAACTAGCAACAATGATCATACCAGAATCGTAACACACTCATTCATACCAGAAACATACTAGAAACATAATTTAAAACAAAATCAAATCTGTCAATACCTTATACCAGAAATACAAGAATCTGATTAAAATGTCACAATGGTGAACAAAATACCAGAATAATACTGAAGAAGATGTCGAGAGAGAGAGAGTAGAATATTGTTAAAGAGATACCTGTTAGATCGAACGAATTCTGGTATTTGAAGTCTTGGATCCCAAATCGATTGCGTTGTATTCGTTTCTGGTGTTTGATTGATTGATACGAGAGAAGATTACTCGATCGATGTCGATTGTGAGAGATACGAGAGAAAGTAATTGTTATACCAGAGAAGCTTGCGAGAAGGGCGAGATCGAAGGAGGAGAATATTGGATTCTGAAATCGAGATCGAGAAGAGGAGAAGAGTGGATTTTGAGATCGGAATCGAGATCGAGAGAGGAGGAGAAGAAACCAGATTTGGTTTCTTTGCTTGTAACAGAAAAGAGAGAGAATTTGGGATTTACCTAATTATTATGGTAATTAATAATCCTTGAACGGTAAATATGGTTTTGGGGTATATTTTGTTGATGGAAAATATGAAAAAGCCTACTTTGTATCCCTATTTCTTAATAAAGCCTAGTTAGCAAATTTGCCCATTTTTTTTTTCGTAATATACCTTTCTACTATCATAAGTTGTTATTTTGAGAGAGAAAATACTATTTTTGTTTAGCAATTATTATTAATATCTATTTTGAATATCTAGATAATTTATTGGATGAATATTTTTTTTATGCCAATAAAATATTAACAAATAATAAGTTATGGATGGTAAAAGGTATATTTCATAAATTTATAAAGTATGGTGCACCGTTTAAAACTGATATATAACATAATATTAAAAATGATATATAACATAATAGTCAAAAATCCAAAAAATATTTCTTTTTATGTTTTTTTGTCCAAATTTAAAGATGTTTTTTCTATTGAAATATGTCACTCGATTCTAGCTAATTAAGTTTTTAAATAAAGGCAATTTGATTTTCAAATTTTGTGAATATATTAATTAATTAAAAATTATACATCTAACACAATATAGTAAACAATTTTATTAGGGTAAAACAACTAATTAGATTTTTTACCACTATTATTATATTAAGAGTACTTATAATATAGTCTCATTTAATAAAAATATTTCTATTTAACCCAATTTTTTATGTAGTAAAAAATTATATATAGAGTAAAATTAGATATATTTATAAAATAAAAACTTATAAAAAATAACTTATTAAACCAAATTTTTTTTTATTATATAATATTATTGATTTTATTTTTAAAATTTATAAACAGCCAAGCATGTCGTGTTAAACTAGTTTTTACTATGTAAAAGAAAATCAAATGCATATATATATATTTTTTTATATATATTTAATCACGCACGAAAGTCATACACGAAGCGTGGAAAATTTTATATAGCAGTTGCAACCTAAAGTTAGAAGTTGATGTTAATTGTTAATTTTTATGATAAATTATTCCACGATGAAACATTTATTGGATACAATAAAAATAATAATTTATTTTTGATTTTGTTTAACATATCAAGAATTCAAGACTAGACCTAACCTGACCAGTCATAATCAAGAGAAATCATATATATATATATATATATATATATATATATATATATATATATATATATATATATATATATATATATATATATATATATTGTTGGAGATAATAAGGTACAACGTTAAAAGATGGGAACACTCCGAGCCTAGTATATAAGGTCGGTTAGTTACTCCTTCTATTATCAATTGGTTTTAAGATGGAACCTCGCCAGGTTTATCTGATGAGCTTCGACCTAATGCGCATGTGCGCTCGTATTCACACGACCCCCGCTCTACCGGTCCGTCTGTATCGGATTTTGACATATATATATATATATAATGGTTCAAATTATTTAATAAAACTATATATGAAAAACCCCCATAAAACCCTATAAAACTATATAAATTATTTAATAAAAAATAATAATCATTAATTTACTGATTAATGGTTGGAATGGGTATAAATCATGGTTGATTGGGTGAAAAATTGTTAAATTTTATAAAGAATTAAATGGGTAAGTGGATATTTAATGATTATAGGGAATAAGGTGGGTATTTTCGTATTCTATTTAATAAAGAAAGCTTATAATTAGGAAATTTTAATAATTAATTATTCATTAAAATTAGGTATGTGTTTTGGGTATCAAGTATTTGATGTAAACTTTTATTATTGAATTTTGAGTAATACATTTGAATATATATTTTGGAATTATTAAACCGGTCGCGACGCTTGAAGCCAGCATTCAAAACTCTAAAAATTCTTCAAAATCCCTTCGACGACAATAATATCCATTAAAACGGGTTTAAACATTTGGGCGTTGTTGCGTTGGCTATTAGCGTCTACGTCGGCGGATTGCAAGTTTTTTTCGTTAGTAAAACAAAGACCGTGTATATAACTTTTTCGTAATTAATGCTTGTTTTTAATTGGAATTTTTATACTAATAAATATTATATACATTATTTATATTATAAATCAATTTTGGTTTTGGTTGAATAATTATTCAACAATAGCATACACAATCGGCATAATTTGGAATTATTAGTTTAATTTCGGTGTATCTGCAATTTTGTCTGTAATTACGTGTTATTTAGATTGAATCGACCTACACAATTATGGAAACAAATATTTAATATTTGAATTTTTTTTGGGATTGTATTTTTGTTCGTAATGCCAATTATTTACCTATTAATAATTCATTTTAGTTAAGGATTAAAATAAGGTGATCTTAAGGTACATTAGTTATTTTGATCTTGAAATATGATATTTTTTTCTCCAACTAATACTTGTACAATAATAAACATACTTTCTCGTATTACTCTCACTTGTGTTTCGCAGATGATCTCCTACTCTTCTACAGGGGTGACGTTACCTCCGTCAACATCCTAAGGAGATCTCTTGACCACTTTGGACGTTACTCTGGACTTCACACCAACGTCTCCAAATTAAATCTTCCATATACATTGGGGGTCTCACTACTCCTGAATGTGACAACCTAGCCGTAGCTGCAACCTTGTCTACTAGATCCCTTCCATTCACCTACCTTGGAATCCACAAGGGAGTAAAAGACTCCGACATGCTGAATACCAACCCCTCATCTCAATAATCACAAGCAAAATCAATACCTGGAGCACTAGGAACCTATCCTATGCAGGAAGAAAACAAGTCATATCCTCCATTCTAATGTCCTTATGCTACTACTGGAGTTCAACGCTGCTCATACCTACCTCTATCATCCACAAAATTCAATCGATGAGCCCTCGTGCTCTCATTGCATGTGAAACTATATGTCTCTCTAAGGACGAGGGAGGTCTTGGCTTTAAGGATATCCTCTCATGGAACAAAGCATGCCTCGCAAAGCTCCTTTTTGATCTGGACTCTCCTAACTGCAGACATAACCTATAGGTGGACTAGATTCATGCACATATATTAAAATGACAATCGATTTGGACCACCAGCGCCAGCTACAAGCACAACTTTGTCTGGAACCAGCTAGTCAATGTTCGAGACGAGTTTATCTCTACCATGAATGGCCCCAGCTTCATCTCCACTACATCCAACTCTCAAGGTAAATTTTCTACCACTTCTGCCTACAATCTTTGATGGAAGCCTTCTACTCCAACTGCTCCTTTCCAACTTAACATCATCTGGAGTGTTCTTTGCATTCCCAAATGCTCTTTTATCACTTGGATAGCAGCTCATAACCGGCTTCCTACTCTCTCCAAGCTGTATGATTGGAACATTGTCCAGTACAATGTTTGTAAGCTTTGCAATGTCAGTATTGAGGATGAGTACCACTTACTGCACCTGTGTAACTTCACCACTATGGTGAGAGATCTCGTTTGAAGATGGCTTAGAATTGCCTACCCCTTACCTTACAACAACAACAACATCTGGAGTTGGCTCACCAATCTCTCCCCCCCGGAAGAACGATCTGATCACTCATGTCAGAATCTCTACCATGACGAGCTTCATATACTACATCTGGAAGGCCAAAAATGACATCATCTTCAACAACAATGTCACTCGCCCAACCACATGTGCTCATAGTATCATCAACGCAACGAAGATCTACTCCTCAAGTCACTGGAAAGACATATCACAAGACACCACTGCTTGGGCCCAAATTCTTGGAATTCATCTAAGAGAGCTTTCAATCATCTCCTCTTCCTCTTCCTCTTCCCCTTCTGTTTAAACTAGGGCTAGTCGCCTATGTAAATCCTTTCAAGTTACTAATATAAATTAATTTCAAAAAAATAAAAAACATTTAGTTATAATAACGTTTGTTTGATCAGATTAATGGATAAATTTTTGAAAGAATTTAGTGAAGTAATTTTTTTTTATATGTTTTTGTTTTGTATAACCTTATAATTTTTATCACTCTAATTGACTTACTATTATTACTCTATTAGGGGTATATTTGCTGAATGAGATTATGCTATGAGCCTAATAGAACAATATTGCTAAAAGACCTAGTTAGTGATATTGACCTAAGTTTTTCTTTCCTCAAAAATAAAATAAATTAAAATTAGGTATTATATATATAATTATAGAGTTATATATTGAAAATTCTATATACAAGTTAATTTTAAAGGTTTTATATAAGGCAAATAATTATTAAAAAAAAATACTTTTATAGTATTATTCCACATTACATTACATTACGAGAAGTTTCCAAACCAAGTTGTTTTTTATAAAAAGAATCCTAGGAGAAATTATCTGAATAGTTTTTTCTTTCTTTATATATTTGATAACATGATTTATGATCTTAGTTTAGGCTTACATTTAGGTAGATTTTTCCTTTGTTTTGCATGCATTGGCTTGAGTTTGGGACCTTTGTGGTTGATTTTGCATATTATTAGAAAAGATGTCTACACGAACTTTTGTCGGGTTTTCAGACATTTAAGCGATCTTTGGACGTAATTAACGTATTTGAGGATCAAGCCTCGAAGCGGCGCGTACTCGGGACCCGAGGGAAGCAAGCATTGAAGCAAAGAAGAAGATCAGTGAGATCTCGGGTTGGTGCATTATTGATCTCGGCCGAGATTCCTGAATTTTGATGACTCAAGATTTTCATGGAATGAAGGCTCACGTGAAGGATCAAAAAACTCGGCCCCGAAATGTGATGAATCTCGCCCGAGATTTTTTCTTCTGAGCAGCTTTTCGACACTTGTCATGAAAGAAAGTTCTGATCCGACCCTTGCTTTCCTAAGGAAGAGCAGAAACCCGGTGATGGCATGATGGCTACTAGTTCTCCTCACAGTCTTTTGCGTTTCCTCACAGTCTTTTGCAACCTCTCTCTCTCTCAATATATTTTTTTTGGGGGGGGGGGGGGG
>BSUD01000002.1:1450394-1644411 GCA_033239045.1 Fagopyrum esculentum
GGGGGGGGTGTAAGAGGGGTTTTGGGGAAAACTTGAAGTTGTAACTTTGGATCCGAATCAAGCAAGAGTTTATTGTATTCTGAGCACTCTTTTGATATTGAACTATTTCGAACCAAGTGTTCTTTTCTTTTCTTCTCATTTTCCTGTGGGTTGCATGCAAAGTTGTTTCATGAATATTGATCTTAAAATGCATGTTTTAGGCTAGATCTTTGTGTTTTCTCATGTTGCATCCTTCTTCTTCTTTTTCTTCTTCTTAGCAAGAATCAAGATCGAGTCTTGACTCTAGATCGTCATGGTTTGATTGTTGCATGTGTATATCCAGACTCTTGTGATTGAGTGTGTGGTGTGAAGAATCACAAAGGAAAGCTAAAGCGAGCCTGGAGTGATTCTGATGTTAAAGGAAGTCCCGATGTCCTCTACCGTCGTTTTACCGCCCCCGAGGCAAGCAACCGCCCATGTAACACCCGGTTCGTTAGAGGCCCTTTAGGGTTGCCTTCGGGTAGGTTACCCTCGGGGTCGGCCATTGTTTCCTACGGGTTTGGGTAAATATTTGGCCGCGCCTCTTCTATTTTCGTTACAGTTTTCTCCTTTATAACCCTAAAAACTTCCTACTTTTAACCTAATCCAATAGACTACCGCTCTCTTTAGAAACCTGGACAACTTTTGGAGAATCACGTAAGTCTTGTTCTCTCTTCCTTTTTCCCCTTCCTTCAAGTGATTCCTTCTTCTTCTTCTTCCTCTCTTCACCTGTATCTCTTGATTCCGTCATTAGCAAGGGATACATCTTTCATCTTAGTCGAAATGCAGAAGACCACACAAAATAACCGTCGTTGAAGGTTGCCGAAGAAGCAATTTGTCTCCATTGATCTCCGTTGAAGATTAAGGGTAGGTTGTTCCCTCCCTTTTTCTCCTTTGGTTACCGAGGGGCTATTTGAGTGCTTGACTGAGACTACAGAGAATTACAGGAAGTGTTGAAGAAGAAGGCGACCGTGCACAGAGAAGGTAAAGTCGGAGATCGTAGTCGTCTTTCCCACGACCGCGCCTGCAATCCCTCGCGACCGCGACTCACCGCCCCCGCGCCTTGCGTCTGCTACGAGTGCGGCCTCTGGGTTCTTTCCGCCCCCACGCCTCTTCACTTTTGCGACCGCGGTTTTCCTCCAGTGAGACCCTTAAGTCGTTTTTGTGACTTAAGGGTGTGCTCTTGGTATGTTGTTCCTCCTTCCTTGTACCCCTTTGATCATGGTAGCTTATCATGATATGTGGCCTAGTCGATCTAGAGTGTTTCCCATGTGTATGGTTTAGTTAGTTGTGGAGTTACGTTGAGTTATGTGTTAGGTAGAAAACTGTTAGGATGCAATTTCTTATTGACGTAGGTTGGTTTTGATACCTTGTCTTGACTTGTATCTGGCATTGAGGAGTTGATTGCAGATCGGGTTTGTGTGGATAACTGAGAGTACTCTATTTTAGGTAAGTCCTTAGGACTTACTTAGCTTTTATGAAGTGTCATAACCTTAGGATGTCATGTGGAAAAAGTGAGGTGGTTTGATGTAAAGATGGCATATGGTGAATTTAATGTGGCGATGGCATGTGACAATATACACTAATGTTTTAGCATTATATAAAAGATTCGAAAACCTTTCACTAGACATTTATTTATGGTTTAGCAAGAGGCCGAGGGTGATTTGTGGACAAAAACAAATGTCAAAAGAATATTTTAACAATAAAACAAACGTCGAACAAATCGGCCAAAAGTTGAAAATGAAGTGAAGTCGAAAAACATGCCAAACACGATCATGCAGATATTTATCCGAAAATGAAGCAAGAACGGGATGAGTCAAGTATTACCGAAATAACTTTCTCAAAAGTAGGTACACCATGACTCGTTCTCTTGAGAAATTTAATAACGAAACTCCATCTAAACGTCTTTCGTCAAATGCCAAAAAACTCAGGGCTCATTTGATATGATTCCTAGGAAACCAGGAATCAGTTTCGAAATCACTCAAACCGATTCTGTGTTTGGTAGAAAAAGGTATCGAAATGAGCTATTTTAGGACCTTTAAATCATCGTCATATTATGGCAAATTAGGACATCAAACGTTATTTTTTAAAATCTATATATTTTCCAACCAAATTATTAATCGATAATCTTAACCAAACACCATACTTCATAAATTATATTCAATAACACAATTACTTTTTTCCCAAGTATATGATAACATAACACATAAGCAAATACTCCATGTTGACTACTTCCAATTCTTAAATAGTCAAGAATGACCTCATGATGAGAAACTTCCATACATATTCTAGAAGCCTTTTTAAGGAAAACAAAAAAAATTATATTTTTGGCCCAATAATGGAAGATAATTAATAACATAGCCAACTTTAACTAACTTTCTCTCCATAGCCTTAGATTGAATGTTTGTTGAGGTTATATCATTCTTACCCAACAAGCCTGGACTTACACCAACACTTCAAAACATGTACACCTACACAAAATCACACTTAATAAAATAAGGGTTGAAAAGTAAAATAAAATAATCACAAAAAGGACCCTTCTTTTCCACATAATGTCACCATTGTACTATTTATGGCCCCACATTCTTCATTTTGGTCCGTCCAAGTCTCCATCTTGTTGTAATTATAAAATTTCCTTGAATGTACCTTTCACATGCATTAATGTTTCAATATTTGTGTTAGCTAACATATTGTTCATAGCCTTATGGTCAAGCTAGTGTCTAAATTCAATTGCCATTGTGTTTTTTGCATTGAAGATAGATGGACACATAATGTTGTAGGACATACTGTAGGGCGATTATAAGTTTGTTTTTGGTATCATACCGACAATCTTATTAGGGTTATGCACTAAAGTTTTTGACTTATTTTGACAACTCAATACGAATCTATACTGACCTTAGTATGTCAAGGTTTGTTTTTTACTCAGAAGTTTTAGAACTTCGTGTTAGGGCTGGGTCGATTATAAGTTAGTAGTTTGAAACCATACCGATAATGTTAACTATTAGGGTTATGCACGTACATCAAATTGTCTTTGACTAAAAAATATTAGAGTTTCGTGTTAGGATTTGGTCGATCAAAACCCTCATTCGGGTCAATATGGAGCTAATTACTTTTTTTTTTTGAAAATGGAATAATATTTCTAAAATTTAACTTATTTATCTACAAATCTTATAATAGTTTTACGTTTTGACTTATTCAGACGACTCAATCCGACTCTAGACTGACCTAGTATGTTAAGGTCTGTCTTTAATTAAAAAGTATTAGAGATTCGTGTTAGGGTTGGGTCGATATGGAGCTAACTTTTTCCTTTTTTTTTTCCAAATGAACGATATTTCTAAAATTCAACTTAATTAACAACAAATCTTAAAAGAAACGTTTATTTCGTAACTCATTCGGACAACTCAATCCGACTCTAGACCGACTAAGTGCATTAAGGTTTGTCTGTGAATAAAAAATGTTAGAGTTTCCTATTAGGGTTAGATTATCTAAGTGAAACTTATTAACCAAATGTTAATTTCATTGAATGATGAAACCCTCAAAAAATACAAATCATGAACCCAAACCACAGAGAACCCGGTCTACTATTTGCCCCCACAATCACATGTTCATTGAATACCTCTCATTTATGTTCCATGACAATTGGAAGTGGAATTGTCCCAAGTAGAATACAAAATACAAATATGAACTTAGGAAATGAAAATATCATCTACATTATTAAAAGTTTTTATGTTGAAGTGTGAATATTGATATTATAATCCAAAATTCACATTAATTCAAACCTTGTTTTCCAACCAATTATAACTTTATCGAAATATTTCGAGATATTGGAGTGTGGACGATTGTAATTTCATATAGATTACAAAGTTATAACGAGTCTACGATATAAGATTGATGAACTACCTTTATTATTAACAATTGATTATAGATACAATCTTATTAAGCTTATATGTTGGTGTTGAGACCTAACACACGTACGTATGAACACCTGACGAAATCCCACGTAAACTTTGACCTTTCGAAATTTCACATCGAGCATGCTTGATTTCCGTCTAGGTTCAATTTCTATATAGAAAAAATGTTCAAATATTAACTACTCTAAGACTATTTGCACTTTAGGAAACTTGTTGGAAGGAGCTAATCTTCAATTTTTTTAAAAAATATATGTAATTTTATGTGATAGAAGAGTTAATCCCTATTTTATAATCTAAATTTTCGTCATATGACCTTTCTTGTCTCACAAGTAAGACATTACCAAAGAAACCGACGTAGCTAACTTGATAGATCTAGAGATTCGACCTTACCCAAATGGCCAAATCTAATGAAGTTAAAAGTTGGTACAAATAAGTCAAACTTTAATAATATGCATACAAGTAACCAACTTCGGTGCTCCAAATAACATGAAGTTTGTGCGCCATACGTAACGCGGAAAAATTTCATACTAAAATCAATCGGTGATAGATCGAGTTATAACCCACCAACTTTAAATTCGCGGTGAAAGTAATCATGGGAAGTCCGCATGTTTATATCAGTGTGTCATCCGTTAGAATCCCATCGTATTGCAGTGGGAAGCCCGCCAAAGTTTTGACCTTTTGAAATAACCGTGGGAAGCCCGCCAACTTTAGTTGTATAAAATTTTGACCGATAATATCCAGATATCTGATACTTTTATCCGGATCGGGTATCCGATTTGAGTATTTACTACTATCCTAGTCGAATATATCCGATCCAACATTTTTTTTGTCAAAACCTTGATCTGTATCCAATGTTTCGAAAAATATTCTTGGATCAGATCGGACTCGGATCACCAACTATTAGATATTTTCGGATTCGGATTTTTCTTGACTAAATCTACGGATTCTTGGGTCGAATTAGCCGGATCAGAACAGAGGCTCGTCATAAAAACTACAAATTATCGGATGGGTAACACATCGGCCTTATACATCAAGTTAGTTATTTGTTTATAATTCATTTCAAACTTTTTTCTTCTTCCTACATGCATATACACTCACATATGCATATGGTCACAAGAACAAACATTTCATATAAAATGTGAATCAACCCTTAAATTAGTGCACAAATTTTTTATGAAATTGGCTTTAAAAGTGTATCAACCTAAAAATATGTACACGAAGGTTCATGTTCTTTGTTTCGCATAATTTGAATAAATGGATATTTTATTACAAATACGGATAGTCTAAACCGTTTGATAGTCACATTGTTATACTAACATTTATGTCGGTCGCTTTAAAACAAAAGATTTGAATTCACTTTCACCGGAAATATAAAAGCTTTTCTACATCAATTTTCTCATTTTTTTTCTTCGGACTCTCGGTTCCGACTTCCAAATCAATGTTTAATATTTTCAAACCCCGTTACGTATACAAAATCTCAACGTCAATCAAAATCTTTGGAGAGTTCCCGAAAATATGTCTTACCCAAAAAAGTACATGTTATAAATAAGTGGAATATGCCCTAACAATAATAATTTGAAACTTGCATATCTCTAAATACTTAACATTGACTTAAACCCACCAAATTCATAACAAGTCACCTTCAAACTAGTGCATGAAGAGTGGTAGATAAAGCTTTTGTCTTTAGGGCAAGAAGGGTTAGCTATACGTTTGCTATCAAAATAAAGGTGCCATAAATTGGCAGCCACAAACAACGGTATTCAAAGAATTGTCAATGTGATAAGATAAAGAAATTGGATCTTGTGATTTATTTGGTCCTTGGTCGGAAGAGAAATTGAGTTTTTGGTAGAAAGAGATAGGTACTCTTCGCGTTTTCCTAATCGTATAAACTTATTGTACGTCTGTATTCGCGTCGTGTAGTGATACTTGTGAGTAAATAATTGCTACTCGTCTATAAGGGGGTCGAGTTTGGTTAGTAAGTAGTCTAGCTTTAAAAAAACTGAGTTATCGAGTTTTTTCGTGTGTTTTGAAAGGCGAATAGTGGAGCACACCACCAAGATGGTTTGACTTTATTCACAACTAGTTTTAATACTCGTTCCTGTACAGATTAGACTGTAGTTGTGTTTGTAAAAAAAGTTTGATAAATCGTGAAAGAATTGGGTGCAGTAGGCTCTTTTTATGAGTTTTTGTTTTGTAAACCCCTCTAATTTTAACACATTAATTGACTTACCACTATTTCACTATTAGGCGTATATTTACTTAATGAGTTAATGCTATGAGTACTTTTAATAGAGTAATAGTGATAAAAGACATAGTTAACTATTTTACTCGTAAATCATTATGTTGAGAATTATCCTACATGTTATGCTATGTTATGTGATGTTTGTGTAACTTTTTTTATTACTAATTAATTTTAATATAAAAATATCAAATTCCATGTTATTATTTTTATTTGAAATGTTACGTTTCCGTTTCGGCTCTGTCTACGTCTGGACCATTTCAATACCAATTTTTTCATACATGGATCCAGGAGAATTCGAACTCGAATTTTCGGACTAACACTTAAGGAATCTAGCACCACAACCAATAGACCAACTGAGCGTTGAGTATTGATAATTAAATGTTATTATTGTTTCATATGAGGTGTATAAATGTGTAAATCCCATAATGATCCACCATGAATACAAAGATGTTCCCAATTAGGAGAGGCAATTGTAAGGGAATATCCAATGTATGATCATTATTATTATTAGGGGAGAAAAATTACAACCTAGAACCTAGATATTCCTAGGTCTTATAAAGTTGTCTCCCATGACAAATCTATAATAACCTTTTGGATTGATGCAAATCATGCAATGCAATTGTGCTTCTTCCACCTTTATCTTATGAGTGTGTCATCAACTCATACAAATAGTTTAACTTCATTTCCAAATTTGATGATAAATATAATTAATCAAATATCTATTTCATCAATTCATACCATAAAAATTAGGGAGATTAAGATTATATAAATTAAGAGGGAGATACAATTCTCTTAATCTTGTTCCGTAAGAAAATAAAAGAAATAAAATGAATTAGATTATGAAGATTAAGGGCCCGTTTTGTTCAAACTCCGGAAACGGAAACGAATTTAGTCCACATATACATATATATATATATATATATATATTCATAAAATTTTATGAAATCATTCTTTTTGGTTTTATGAAAATTGCACTTGTCTTTCCACATTTTGTTTCCCTGTAGACTATCAAAAGTAATCAAATTTAACTCCAATTACTTAAAACTACAAAGAATAATTGCAAAAACTTTTATGAACAAGAAGTCACATATGGAGTAAATTCGTTTCCATTCCGTTTCTGATTTCAGAGTTAAAACCAAACGGACCCTAAATGAATTAGATTATGAAAAACTGTATAATATTATTGAACTTAGATTATAAGAATTATAAGGATTATTGGGCTTAATATATCATTTTTACCCCTTTTTTTCATCTATTTCATATATATTAATATTTGTAACATTTTTTTCGAAATTTTACCCATAATTATATTATTTTACCAACACTTATTTCACTTACTTTCATATTAATCTACTTAAACAATATCATTTTCTTAATTTTTCATCTAAATAGTTCTTTTCATCTTCAACTTCATCAACGCGATCTTATGTCACCGAACGGATTCATAGATTAACTTATTTTCAAATTTGATAGAGAGTGATTTTCAATCTACCCTTTAGTTAATTCATCTGATTTTCTCACCTAACTTGCTAATTGATTAGATGCATTTATTAATCCTCTTGCATCCAATATAAAATTTAACTTTATATACTTAATTATATAAATCCATGTTTAATTTATATTATCACTTTAGTCGTTTAGTGGCGGCTAGATGCACATATGATGTCTTGTTCTTAACCTTTTTATGAATATATTTTAATATATATATATATATTTTGTAATATTTTAGCCATGCATTGGTGAAATTCTATGTACGTGTGAAAGTGGTCTCCCTTCTACTTGATAGATCACGTAGGCTTTTCTTCTTGTCAATTATCAAATATTTGTCAATCATAATCTTGTTGAAATCACAAATCAATCATATTCTGAATTGCATTATTAGATTTTATTTTAATACACCAAATCCTTAACATCATATATTAATGTTGTTAATATGTGATTATAATAATGTCGTGATTTTCAACGAGTTACTTAGAGAATAAAGAGAAAACAAAACGTTTTGTTTTTTTCCTGCACTTTAAGGTTTTCGATATGCTCTCGTTGATAAAATAAAACAAACATAAACCTATCTATTTATAACGAAATAGATAGAATCCGAACTCGAGACGAGCTCTTCCTGGACTAGGAAGAGTTTGTCTCGCTCGATCCTTGACCTTTGGCCCAGGAATAGCTCATCTTGCTCGATCCTTGACCTATCCTATCAGTATACCTAAATTTATTGTCTTATTATAAGAAATAATAAAAAAAAGTATTATTCAATTAGAGTTTGATATTATTTTGTAATAATGATTAAAATAATTGACATTAATATTAATTGGTGGAAAAAAATATAGAACCATAATCTACAAAAATAAATTAGATTTCATTTGTGGTTTTCAGTATTGATCTATAGGCCGGACTTACAAATGTAAATAATTTTTGTCGAATAGATTATTTTTTACTTATGTTGACAACACAAGAAACAATTTGATTTACTAGGCTTTTTCTAGTTTTGTGTTTAGTAAATGTACCTCTTGAGAGAAGAGTGTGTAGAGTTTGAGAATAAATACAAAAGGTTGGGGTATATTTACTTAATTGAAATATTAAAAAGTAACTATAGTTTTTAAAAAAGGCCTGTTGACAACATACTAGAACCTTTTTTTATAAAAGCAATTACAAAATACATTTTCTATTAATTTAGAAGCCATATATATATATATATATATATATATATATATATATATATATATATATATATATATATATATATATATATATATATATATAGAGAGAGAGAGTTTGACTCACATGTAAACAACCCTTATAGTGTTCAATGAGAACACACGTTAACCATAGGATTGCTTTGATCTAATGGTCTTAATTAAACCAAATTTTAGGCAATATTTTACTCCACTCTCCAATTAAAGAGGGTGCATTACACTCTCCATAATAATTATAGTCAAATATGGTAGTTAGAGATTCTCTCCCTAATTGTTATTATCCTAATCTCCACATTTAAATCCAAATCTGGTTTTCAACGTGAATTCATATTGCACTTTTTTTCATTTCTCAATTCATCATTCACCATGATTGATATCAACAACAATTCTAAATCAATTCAATTATCATCTCCATTCTTCTAGTTAATATTGTACAAAAGTATTCGTGTGTGTTCATGAAAATATTCGTCAATATACTATTAAGAATTCATTCATGATACCAATATTACTCGTTCATGTCCAACAAATTTTAGTCGATTATTGATAACTGAAATTAATAGTCAGTGGTACATAAATTATTTATTTATATAGTGAAAAATATACGATCATAATTTGAAGAGACCAATGTTTCAATCTTCGGACAATTCGCGAACATATACGTATACGAAGATATTCGACCATATTACTTAAAATATTCGTTAGTGTACTATTAAATATTCGTTAGTGTTACTAAATATATTCGTACATATGATATAATATATTCGTTGCAAAATTTAGTTATTCAATTGTTTCCAATAAGTTGTCGCACATACACGGACAAACCACCACAAATCGCCGGATAAAAGACATATAACCACCGAATATTTACAACAATTAGTGTCGAATAAAAACTAAAGTACAATAATTCATGTATATGACAATGAAATAACAAATTTTGTTCATCGGATCAAAGAAGGTTTCAAGCACCACAAAAACATATTGAATCTTAATATAAGCAAAATCAACGTCCTTCTCATTTTTCTAAATACATTAACATACATCAACGAATAAAAACTCAATAAACAGTGAATACAAATCCAATAGCACATGCTTCTCTTGTACTGTTGAGGATGAGGACAACCATGGATTTCGGTTGGTCTGCAATGATGACAAATTTGGAGTCGTACAAGAAGATTGTTGATGGTAATGATGTAATATCGACACGAGACTACGAGGATGAAGAAAAACGCGGCTTTTGAATAGCCTTGAGCGAAATTGATGGTGAGCGAGACAAAGTTGGTCTCATAGACGGTTGAGTCGCGATGCACGAGACTGAAGGAATGTTGGAAGGGTACCTGAGGCATTCGAGGGAGAGCCGTGGCGAGTTCAAGTCCGGATCTGCGAAGAAAACCGGCTGGCCAAATCTGGTATGGAGACGACGGTGGTGCCTTCATTGGACGAACGACAACAACCCTAATCATCGTTGAATTGCCCTTGCTCGCCATTGGAGTCGTTTCACAAATAATCGGTTATTGAACGATGATGGAAGATGGAAGATTTGAATGAGAGATTCTAGGGCAATATAAGGTAACAAATCTTTTTATATATAATAATGGAGCAAATTAAGTGAAAATTGATTTTCACGCCAATTCCCCATTCTCATTCTAATTTGTTTTATTTTTATTTTTTTTCCCCTATTTATTATGGTTAATCTTGACCATCTATTACTCTAATCTTACGGATTAGATTTGTTCTCATTGTACACTATAAGGGTTGTTTACATGAGAGTATGATTCTATATATATATATATATATATATATATATCAGATTAATAAAAGATTTATTTCTTGTCTCCTAATAATAAAACCCATTTAGCTGATCATTCAAAAAAAACATTTTCCTGTTTTTATATATGAACTAATATTTTAATTGCAAAATGCTTTTCGAACGGGGACTCATTGTTCATACCACCAATATATTTAAATTTGTATCTCTACCGACATATAGGTTGGTGGGTCACTCCTCCTGTTACCCAATCCGTATTACTTCTAATCAATAAGAAGTTCACGTATTATCTGAGCAATTCGATCTCTCTGGTTTTGGCTTATCGAGCTTGTCGGCCTTAATACTCTAACTGCAGAGATGTAAAATGATAGTTAGTTCGATTGGGTTATCCGATCTTAAGGCATGTCGTCAAGTGTCAACCGTGTCAAACGGTTGAACTTGAAGAGGAGGGTGAAGGATGAAATATTCCTTAGTTGATAGTGGGATAACATGCATATTATATAAGGTTGATAAGTTACTTCCTCCTATTATCAACGCGCATACGTGTTCGGACGTGCGACGAAATGGAGTTATTAAAATCTCAGTTACTAGTGAAGTATACTATTAAAATCAATCAAATTGTAAATTGGTGGGTTGTGTTTACTAACGCAAATACGCGTTATACACAAACCCAACACCTAAGTTCAACAGATTTTCATCCAAATTAGACAATGGAAGAAGTATCCACCAACATAATATAGTAGACTCGCTATATGTAGCTTTAAACGTGAACGGTTTTTTATGTTCAACATGTGTAACGTAATGCCACAATATTATTAACATAATACATTGGTGAACAACGATATGTGATTACTTTGTGGTCACAAAGTTACCTGGACTATGTTTATTAGATTCCTAAGTAACATGTTACATAGCTAATATAATTATGTCAAAAAAAATAAGATACTTACCTAACGTTTTTCTTACATTATAATGTACTAAGGCCCGTTTGGTTGAGGTGGTGGGATGTAAACGGAATGAAAACGGTTAAGAAAAATGAAAGGAAATGGAATGATTAGCTATATTAATTTCAGGTGCTAAAAGATCTTTAAACAAACATAACTTTTGATTGATTCGAAATTATTTGATTATCGGAAATATTTTTTAGCGATTCCAAACGAGCCCTATAAGCATAATCAAACAATGAACTAGTATATACTATAAGAAGGTATAAACCTAGGATATTCTTTAGTTGGTAACGTTACAAATAATTTGTCATATTATTTGTGCATTGAATTCGATATGCTTGGCTCCTAACTTGTAATAGCTCGTTTGTTTGCTTCGAACATAACTCGTAACTTATGTTGTATAATCGAATTTGTTTCGATAATAACTTTTAAAATTTAAAGTAGGGGAATATATTTAAGCCTAATACATCATTAATATTTTTCTATTGTCAATTAGTTTTTGGATAAAAACACCGAGTTTCTTAAAAGTTGGAAATCTCGTAAGGTTTTTGAAAATGTTTATATCTCAATGGCTAATACTCCGTAGATATCATTTCTTGACATCCGTCAACTTAAAGTCCTTAACGAGGACCTTAATCTAGGGGTGACAATTACACCCACACCGATAGGATCAGAATCACCGGAGCAATAAAAGCGGGTGAAAACTCAAAACAAAAAACGGGTGATGGGTCACCCACACATTATCCGACCCATTAACATCCCTACTCAGTCTCACTTCACAAATTTCCTTCGGTAGCAGAAATCGTGCGACCAACTGCGATAATCTTTTTACAATTTTTCGAAAATATGAGACATAAATATAGCACCCTAATTCTATTTAGGGCCCGTTTGGTTCCAAGTCCGGAAACGGAATGGAAATGAATATAGTCCATATGTATTCCATTATTCATAAAATTTTATGGAATCATTCCTTATGCTTTTCAATAATTGTAGTAAAATTTGATTAGTGTTGATACCTATAGGAAAACAAAATGGGAAACAACTACATTTTACATACAACCTCAAGGAATGATTCCAAAATATATTCATGATTAAGGTAAACGTATAGACTAGATTTATTTTCATTTCGTTTCCGAACTTTTAACCAAACGGGAGTTAATATATTCTAAAAGGGGACCGAAACGTGCAATAGGACCTCATTTATATTTCGAACTTACAAGAGTTATTGTACACAACAACTTCATCGGAGGCAATGTGTCCACGTTAACAAATGTACAAATGTACATTTTTTTTTACAGAACTCATTGCATTTTGTGTAGTTGACAGTAACTTTTCAATGGTCACTACTGAATCATCATCTTCTTCATTGTACATGTTTCAGAAAGTCTAAGCAAGAAGTGTCCTTTAAGGTCCCTTCTTGTTATATAATCGCATATCACATCGTGACAAAACAATGTAATAACGGGTTGTTCAGTAGTCGTGTTTTCGGACGACTTTAAACTCATAATTTTTAACGTTACGGATTGATTCGTAAGGTAAATCATAGTTTAAGACGTAACGATAACAGCTAGACTCTTTTTTTCGTTTGTCTTTGGTTCATCTTGTATAAGCGGAGTAAGATTGAAAGTCAAATATTCCAAAAATAAGTCATTATATAAAACTCGTATCTTTTTTAAAATCCTAAAACCTGCATTGGCGGGTAAGTAGAAAACACGGCAAAGTGTATGATTCCGTGTTGCTCTTGATTAAGCAAAGATTGTGATATATAAGGCATATGATAAAACTTAGGTTATTTGAGCAAGATAGAACACATAAGAAATGTAACGCGTTTTTTACGTCTAGATTAACCGGGTATTGATCCGTATGACGGTAGCGTTTCTTTTGAGTGAGATAAAATTGAAACTCAAGTATTCGAAAAAATAAGTCATTATATAAAACTCGAATCTTTTTTAAAATCCTAAAACCTGCATTGGTGGGTAAGTAGAAAACACGGCAAAGTGTGTGATTCCGTGTTGCTCTTGATTAAGCGAAGATTGTGATTTATAAGACATATGTCACATATGATAAAACTTAGGTTATTTGAGCGAGATAGTACACTAAAGAAATGTAACGCGTTTTTTACGTCTAGAATAACTATGTATTGATCCGTACGACGGTAGCGTTTCTTTTAAGTGAGATAAAATTGAAGAATTTGCAAGAGTTTTTGAACTTTGTTACAATTTCCTCATCCTAGTTTGTTATTTACCTAAAATTGTCAAATGAGTTTGAGAAGTCAAACTATGTAGAATTTAATGGCATTTTTTTTCTCTAACACTAAAAGAGGAACAAGAATCTTATGGTACACTAAAGATGTGACAGAGAATCTTCATAAGATTGAGAAATACTTATATCATTAAACTCATTATTTATTGCTTCTACATATTAAACATAACCTAAACAAGTAGCAATTGGATCATAACTTGGCAATTAAACTAGCTACATTACATCATATATATTCATCTCAATATGTTAAAAAAAACCCAGAAAAAAAATAAAAAAAAGAAAACCCCATTGATGCTGTCAGAGCTAGCTAGCTAGTGAACTAAATCAACCAGATTACACTACCAACAAATTTCAACTCAATGCTCTTCTGAGTTCAGAAATGAAGCAAATGCTTCAATTGCAGACAAACTTTGACTAAAATCTTCTGTAAATCCCCAAAACTCATCTTGCTTATCAGCCTTGGAATCTGCAGGTAACTGATCAGAAAGATATGACAGATAATCAATCTCATTTCCAGCTACATTATGGTTTTCTTGCTCGAATTCAGGCACGGAAATCTCGGGCATTAGGAGATCGTTGATGTCGAAGTCCATCAGGAAGTTTGAGGGCTGTGTGGAGGAAGAGGATGCAGGTGATTCGAAGTTTCCGCATTTTGATTGATCATCTGTTAATGGACTGTCTAGTGTTTTCGGAATCACAACTTTGGTGCAGCGTACGGCTTTAGTCCGGATCACTTCGTGTCGGTCTGCTTGTGATGGTTCGGGTTTTGGTGTGGTTTCGTTATTATCGACATCAGATGACTTTTCGTTAACTGGGTCTGTTTCGGTTTTGTTTAGCTTCTTGCTCAGTGTCGTGTTCCAGTAGTTCTTGATTTCATTGTCTGTTCTCCCCGGTAGCCTCCCGGCTATGAGTGACCACCTGCATTGCAATTGATTCAATGATCAAACCAAACAAAATTATCTCACATCGAGTATCAAGTGATCAAATCATTGGTGTTCAAAACTATCAAAAACCAGCAAACTCAAACATTAGATCAATAGCTATTCGATTTATCTGACCCAATTAGATCAATCAATCTTGAGATGATAATTTCAAACCTAATTTTCCAAAACCATTTTCAGCACAAAAAGCAAACAGTACAGTGACCAAAAACAGCAAAAACAAGTTGAAATTGGGTGTGATTTAAAAAGCAAAGTACAATCCCAATTCATAATAAAACACAAAGAATCTTTCCAAGCTATGAAGAAATCAAAGAGTACCTGTTACCAAGAAGCTTATGAAGCTTGATAATGATATCATCTTCCTCATCAGAAATGTTTCCTCTTTTAATATCAGGCCTCAAGTAATTCAACCATCTCAGTCTGCAACTTTTTCCACATCTCTTCAAACCTGACAAAAACAAAACCCAACATTTTCGCAACCAAATTCAGCATCCAAACCCTAATTTCTGCAAAATCAAGCATGACCCACCAACAAATTCTCACTTTCCAACAGAAACAAGAACAACCCACTAACAAAAAACCCAAATCAAAGTAATTACCAGCTCGTTGAGGAAGATCCCTCCATTTGCCTTCACCATGAGTCTGAATATAACTAGTAAGTAGATTATCTTCTTTAGCTGACCAAGCTCCTCTATTGAGCCCTTCTTTTGCACAGCAAGGCTTTCTTCCCATACTCTCGGATTATGTCTCTGCAAACACTTTACTGCTAACTGGAAAGTGTGAAGCTGCCTCGAATTTATGCACTCACAGTGTTCGCTAAAATGCCAATGAGAAAAAAAGGAAAAAAAAACTCTTTAATTTGGAAGGAGATCTGCAACGTGCGTGAAAACAATATGAAACCCCACTTGTGAGCACGAAGACCTAAGCAAATGCATTAAGCGTCAGCAGATTTAGCGCTCATCGCTTTGCTCTTCTGTGTATCTTACGCATAGAACCGTCCAATTTACCTCACTGAATAGCATTGTTCTTATTTATAAATAGAGTAGTAAGTAAGAAGTGTTGACTGTTGCGGTAAGTAAGCACGTTAGTGAATCTAACGAAATTCGCGCACATATTTGTTGGAATTGTTTATGAATATTATTGTACCAAGAAATATTCGTACAATTATTGTTGTTGATGATGCTTGATTGCTAGAGGTTTGTGACATTTTGACCAATGAATCTATGATTGATTGTGGTGATTAAATTTGTGAAAATCATAAGTTATTGTTGTAGAGTTAGATGTTGGTTAATCTAAGTTTGGTTAATCATGATTTTGATTTGATTTTCTTGATGAATAGAAAGTCGTTAAATTTTGGGTCGTGTTGTCGTTATTGATTGTTTACTTGTTGTATAGGAGTTGATAGACATACCGACGAAAATCTCTAATAATCACTGCAACTATACACCTTACGTGCGTAGTTGGATTCCGGGGGGAAAAATCATATATGCTTGTGGAGAGATTAGTATTAGTTCCCAAAAAAATTTACTGAAACAACGCTCTGCCCATAAGTGTAGCTGATTTATATTTTTTGGGAACTGTTAATACGCTCCCAATATGCATAGATGAAGACCTTATCAACTACACACGCGAAGTGCGTAGTTATGGTCACTACTAGAGATTTTCGTCGGTACATTTAAAATTCACGCTTGTTGAAGCTTGAATATTCAAATCAAAGTTGTCTAAGTTAGATGTAAAGTAAGAAAAGATGTATAAAAGTGAACGAATAATATGTATTTTGTAAATACTGGTATCGTATTTTGGTGTGTGAGACTCGCGGTGGGTTAAGTTTGTTTGATTTGAAGAATTGTATGTTATGTTTATACTTGATGAATTCACAACCCGCTCATGTACTTTCCCTTCAAGATACTCTTGTTTGATTGTTTGATGCTCGTGTTTTCTTTAATTTACATGTCTCTTTGTGTTTTTTGTTTGCTAACTATTTGTGTCGTGATGGTTATGTAACGACTTATTTTGCCCTTTAAAAATAATGGTTTGGCTACAATTGGGTAGTGTGATGAGAACCGGCATTGGCTTCACATAGAATGGTGCATAATGTTGTCCCATACAAAATTCCGAGGGTAGAGCACCCGATGACCAAAGATTTGAGGATTTGTTGGGTACTTGGGTTTCTCCAACTAAAGCTTCAAATGGACTATGTTTCAAAAGCGGATCTACTTCAGAAGAAGCAACCTCCTTATCTTCTTATCGTGTGATGGACTACCATATAGACTTCTTCCGTAACGACTGGAATATCCAATCCGTCAAATACCATTACAGATTTTCTTGTTTTCAATCCTTTTAGTTTTTGTATTGGATACATGTTTTGGTCTATCCACCTTGTATATCTTATTACAAACAATTGAGAAGGAAAAGAGTGTTTTGGTAAGTTTTTTTTAAAAATATTTTTTTCGGATATTTATGAGGGAGCTTTTAAAAAAAAACAACTATAAGTGTTTTGGAAAAAAAAATTTAGTGTATTAAAAAAAACTTAATTTAAAACTCTAACTAGTTTTTTAACCTATAAATATTATTTCTTGGAATGATAAGAGTTAGATTGAAAATTATTCTTTAAACAATCTACTTTTTACAAGTTTTTAAATATTGAGAAGAAAAGCATTTATATCTATTTTTTATAATGATATATAATCTTTTATAATTTAAATCTCTTTAAAATCAACTAGTTTTCCAACTCCATTAAGTTTTCAACTTTTCATGTACCAAACACTCAAACATATTTTTCACTAAAAATATAATAATTAAAAATCTACAATCTATATATATTACTAATCCATCACCCATTTTGTCCACGTGTCAACCTCTAAAGCCGTCCACGTTAGCATTTTTCCAATTTATTTACAGATCTGCCACAATATATTTACATATTTGCCATTAATTATTTTATAAGAAATTTTTTTATTATAAGTTGTAAACAGTTATCATGTCACGTCAATTTTGTTAAAATTAAAAAAAAATCTACTTATCTACCAATCAAAATTAACAAACTGATATATTATAATTCGATCTATATATATTACTAATGCAGCACCCATTTTGTCCACGTGTCAACCTCTAAAGCCGTCCACGTTAGCATTTTTCCAATTTATTTACAGATCTGCCACAATATATTTACATATTTGCCATTAATTATTTTATAAGAAATTTTTTTATTATAAGTTGTAAACAGTTATCATGTCACGTCAATTTTGTTAAAATTAAAAAAAATCTACTTATCTACCAATCAAAATTAACAAACTGATATATTATAATTCGATCTATATATATTACTAATGCAGCACCCATTTTGTCCACGTGTCAACCTCTAAGGCCGTCCACGTCAGCATTTTTCCAATTTATTTACAGATTTGCCACAATATATTTACAGATTTGCCATTAATTATTTTATAAGAAATTTTTTATTATAAGTTGTAAACAGTCATCATGCCACGTCAATATTGTTAAAATTAAAAAAAAAATCTACTTATCTACCAATCAAAATTAACAAACTGATATATTATAATTCGATTTTGTTGAAAAATTTTCACGCAAATCTTCTAACAAGATTTGACACATTTTTAAATTTTAAAAATAAATCAAAACTTAATAATATATTGAGATATAAATATAATACTCGAACAATTATATTTTTAATAGATTTTTAATTATTTTCTTTTATTTATTAAAAAATATAATTAATTCTCATGTTTTCATATTAATTTATAAAAAATAATTTTTTTAATAGATTAATAACAAATAATAATGCATAAAAGTGAAAATATAATATTTTTTATTAGGTGAACCCGCACAAGGTGGGGGCACTAAACTAGTTATTGATACAAACCATTACACCAAACATATTCTAACTCTTAAATTTTTTCTCATAAAAACTAAAATATTAACCAAACAAATTTGAAAAAAAAAAAAAACTAGAATTATTTCACTGTAAATCATCGTAAAAAAAAACATTTTAAGGAGTGAAAATAACTTCACCTCATGATTTTATATTAAAAAAATACTTAAATCATGATTAAAAAAATCTAATTAATATATTAGTCAATGAGAAAAAATCGTGGCGTGTATACAGTTGACAAGTATAGTGTACGCAATGATCATAATAAATACATTCACTAAAAATAGTTATATATATATATATAATAAATAAATAAATAAATAAATAAATATTATTTTCTCTGTATTTACTAATCATGCATTAGCATGCCACTGCCACCCTTCGTTGTAATTTAATTTAATATTTTAATTATATTTTAATTATATTTGTTGGCCTTTAGTTATTGGTGTAATTGGACTCAAAGATCGATTTTACTTGCACAACCTTAATTAATTTTAAAATAAAAAAAAATCAGCTAGCTTAATAAAATTGCGAACACAATAATTAATAGAAATTCAATTTAAATATAAGTGATTTTTAACTTATATTATTAAAATATAGGTTAAAAATATAACTTTATAGTGATAGTTTTCATGTTGTATTGGATAATGTATGATAAAAAAAAATGATAAAATTTTTGAATTTGTATTGAAGTGTGAATAACTAATGTTACTTATTTATATTTTGTGATAGATTATATTTAGATTAATTTATGATTAGAAAAGTAAAATGGGTGATTTATAATATTTACCATATTTACTATTATAAAATATTGCAATATAAAATGTGATATTAGAAGGCTATAGGATTTATCTAAAAAATATGTGATTTTTGATTGAAGGTTAGGTTTATTAAATTCGAACCTAAGAAAAAATGGTTAACTATTTGAATATTAAAATTGAAAATCTAACTCTTAAATTTTTTTTTATCCATAAGTTTAAAAAAATAAAAATATAATTTCTTGATTTTTAAAATTTTTTTTAGCTTTAGTATAATGGATAAGGGTAGATTGGTGATAACATAATTGATGAAAGTAAATTAATGACATTGTTTTGGTGACAACATAATTGATGTGTGAAGGTATTATTGATGTAGACTTACTTGTTCATATTCGAATTTGGGTCGGTTCAAGCAAGACTTTATAAAATATTAAGCACCTTTATTTGGACCCGGACCGGGCTGTAATGATTGTCGTACACGGCCGGCCGGGCCTATGAGTACACTTTTTTTGTACAAATTAACTTATATTTAATATATTTTGTGTAATATATATTGAATTTATTATAATATTAAATATTAAATATTTATACTTAATATTTTATAATATATATATATATATATACATACATACGTGCATACAACCCTATATTGGTGCCCGGATCTGACCCGATGAGCTTGGTGTGCCGGGCTTTTCGGCCCGGTCGAGTCGGTCAGGCCATATAATCAGGTCTACATTAATAATAGCATAATAGTGACAATATCGTTGATAACAATGCAGTTGATGACGGTCTAATTGATAATAATCAAATTGATGACAATGTTTCAGTAATAACACAGACAATGACATTATAATCTGTGATATCATAGTTGTTGACTATATAGCTAATAACAACACAATGTATGACCGTATAACCGATGACAATACAGTAACCAATATTACTATTGATGATAACACAATTGATAACATAATCAATGATAATAGTTCGGTGGTTAACGACATCATCACCTACACTATGGGTTTAACTCTCTTTTCAACTAGACTTTCCTATACATTTTTTTTGAAAGGTTACGTAGTTCCCGGTTTGATCGGTTTTGCCGATCTACATCCGGAAATGATATAAGTTGTGGCCCAAGTTGAGAATACCCTCCCAATACCAAACTCGAATCTTCGGACTAACACTTAAGGAGTCTAGCACCATAACTACTAGACCAACTGATTATTGGTCTTCTCCATATTTTTTACATGACCCATCAACTATTCTTTAGGGTCAATCCACGAGAGCTAATCTACATTTGAACAAGTCTAATTGCATTGGATATCAACTATGGTGAATTTTTGAAGCAAGTTTGAACAAATTAACCTTGAAGATGGTGAAAATCTTCACCAAATATGTAGACTTTTGTAGTGTAATGACTTTATATATGAATATTCATAATATTTTACAGAAAGTCATGTGAAGAGTTTGGATTCTCTTTTGGACCCCCTACATATTTGTGTCTTATTAGCTACTATACCCTTATTTACGGGGGACATTATATTCTTCCCTTTCACGTTTGCTTTGTATAGTTTTACATAGTGGTTGAGAAAACAACCAAATGAGTACACATTATGTTTTTGTGAATTTGTGGGGATCAATAGTTGAGGTTCTAGAAGTATACAATCGTGTTATATGTATGAGTTATTCGAATTCCGTACGAAAACGGATCTAAAAAGCTAAGAGCTAACGTTCGTTATACATTGTATATCGCATATTCGCAATGCATACCGACTGCGTTGAATTAAAAAAAACGGTTTTGAGCACAATTGATGTAGAACGACTAGACTGCCTTAAATTTGCAACGTCTTTACAGTGAGTTGAAGTTTCAACTTCAGTGCAGATAGAGGTGTTATACGAGCTGAACGAGCCGAGCTTTTGACAATGCTCCTACTGTATTATTTTAGACGAACGAGCCGAGCAGAGCTTTTGACGAGCGGAACACGAGTCGAGTCCAAGTAACTTGTCTCATGTATTAGTCGTAAATGCAAGACTACTGCCTTAAAGTTGAATTTTTCAACATAGTCGGCCTGCGTGAAGATGTTGTTCAGTTAGTAAAACGAAAATCGTGTCAAGATTAAAACCCTTTACAGAAATTAGATTAATCTTACTACCCTATACTTTCAGTTTTAAAAAAATCTAATTGATTAATATTAAAAACTTCATATTTTTAATATTAATATTAATTTTTATAGACAAGAAAATATGTATAGTTATACAAAAAAAAAAAATAATAATAATACTAATTTAATGTAACACTCTTAAAATCAAGAAAAATATGACTTAATTTTTAAAAAATAATTATATCTTTATTATTTATTTTATCATTGACCTGCCCCTAACCAATACGTTAATGTCAAAACTAATGAAGTATACGTTAAGTTAAGTTGTTGAAATTAAACACACTTAAAGCAAGAATGAGGAAACTATATATATAAGTTTATACTACATAATATTAATAAATTAAGACCTTTTTAATATCATCACATTAGAGTATTTATTTTGTAATTGGAAACACTTTTTAAGTAACGATATAATCTAGACATGGGTCGCAAATCTAAACCGACGGTTTAGGTTTGTGAACCGGCGATTTAGGTTTGACCTTCTAAACTGGCGGTTTAGCCGGTTTGTATTAAAAAAAAAGGAAAGTAGACCAAACCGGCGATTAACCGCCGGTTTGGTACGCCAGTTTGGACCAATAAATAAAAAAAAAAAAACCCAAAGGGGTAAACCGCCGGCCAAACCTAAACCTAAACCGCTAACCTACGGTTTGGCCAAACCAGAAAACCTAAACCGCCGGTTTGGGCCTGTTCACAAACCGACGGTTTGGCTCAAACTGGATCCATGTCTATATCGTAAATATTAATTGTGTTTAAGCAAATTACGTAAATATGTGTGTTTATCGAATTGTTATACCTGTCAAGTCGGTATATCTTAGAGGTAGTGCGAAATGCACATGCTCACCACAAACTCACGAGGTTTTATTTTAAAATTAATTAACAATAAATGGAGTAATTTGTAATCGTGTGCTTATATGTTAGACCGAAAACAAAAGAAAATCGACTAGAAACAAACAATTTTTTTTATTAATGGGAAGCGGTTATGTTGGTCTACTATCTAGAGGTAGTCCAATCTAAAACATAATTGTAGACGATAACACGAATTTTGAAATCAACAGAAAAATGATTTTGGATGTCGAGATTCACAAATAGTTGCAAGTACAGCCGACCCAAACTGAACAATCAACTGTAAATCTATGTTGTACGGAAATCTACATTTGGGTAACTTTTCAAGTCCAACACATAAGCCGACATAATTCTCTAAAATCAATTAGCAATAGAAATACTAACAACATAAGACTTATGTGTTAGAATTAAAACGTCAATAAATTCGATATAAGACACACATTTGTACCCAACGTATACAGCTTATCGGGTTTCTAATAACTTGTTACGACCTCACACCTTCCGATTAGATATTCAATAGAAACATGCAACAATTTGATTTTGACATTTTTGATATAAGTACGGATTTTTCTCCCTCCAAATTCTTGTTAATATACGTAGAGAATAGATCATATGAGAACAAATCTTATCGTATAATCATGAGAACAATTCGTAGTTATTATAGTTTTGTTACGAAGATATCATATCGTTTAATGCATTATTCTCGTATGATCTTTTATATATATATATATATATATATATATATATATATATATATATATATATATATATATATATATATATATATATATATATATGTGTGTGTGTGTGTGGTGTGTGTGAGAAAAAATGGTCTAATTGGTAAAGGGGTGCAACTTTTGTTAAAATAACTTAAATTAAGGCATGTTATGTGTAATTTACCTAAATACGCATTATAACCCTCGATTAAATCAAAATTAAGAGCTCATTAAATAGTAATTAACGTGAAAGATTTGTAAATTTGTGTATAACATGATTAGACTGGCAAGCACACAGTTATGTAGACATGTGACAACATAATGCATGGGATTCGAGATATCTACGTGCACAATAACCAAGCCTCCTTTGAAATTTACTATTTTAATATTGTACACGTTGAATTCATTGGAGCTTCTAGGTGTTCATTCTTGAATCGTGGCAATAAGAATCTCAATCATTTACAATGACAAAACACAAATAATTGCTACAAAATTCTATGGTAATTCACGTTTATATGAAAGTATTGTAGGTGACAAGTTTAAGACATATACGGAATGAAATGAATCCGGTATGGTTCGGGTTTGGATAGGACTGGATTTTTCTATAAAAAAATCAAAAGAAAATGTCAATACGGTGATCTTGATGGATTAGACGGTTAGTTAAGGTCCGACCGGTTTGGTTCATGAACTGTTTCTGACAGACAGTGAAACGATTCGGTCTGTAGGTCTGGACTGTTTGCACATACCTAGAGTTTATTATCTTATTACGGCTTTTAAGTACAATCTTGAGAAGACTTCTAATTGACACTTGGATATACGAGTCTAACATCTCATTCCCTTTGTAAAATAGCCGAAAGACCGATTAGGCTAACCAGCCAAATACCATGTTAGAGTCCATTGGATTGTAGTGAGACTGATAATGTATGCATACAAACACCCATACGGGTTTGACACAAATACAACAAGATAATACTTATGTACACACACCTCTGCAAATGTTCAAGTCGGCTTACATTTGACCATGTCTTAAAATCAGTTGAGATAGGGACAATATGTTTACAATTAAGGACTTATGACTAACAAATCTATAATAATTCAAAACTCGAGGATAAATCACTCATATATCATAGAAAAATTTTAGCTTACCAAATAACATGTGAGGCGTATAAATACATTATGCGGTAAAACCCAACACACAAATCCGATGAGTATTGTTGACTTTGTATTTTATAGTCAGTGTGGGATAAAGTCCGTAAGACCCTTGCGTCACAACATATCGTAGTTAGGGTTAGTGAATAATGTCGGATGGATAGAGAGATTCACACTTACGATTGAGATAACCCAACAGAAAAAATTAATCTCAGACATATTACACAATATAATAAGTCATACATTTCAACTTCAATTTAATAAAACTGATAAAAATTGAAGGGTTATTTTGTAAAATTAATCTAAATAAATTGTTATATAATTTTTTCATTAAAAAAATTATATAACAATTTATTTAGACTAATTTTACAAAATACCTTATTTTTAAAATGAATTAGGAGATCTCACCCATATTGACCAAACACACCCTAATTCTAATTTTCTTTTAATTACAAATTTATAATATTATTAATTTTAAATTAAAAGAATATGCCATAGTCATATGCTTTTAACTCGAAATTCCAATTAGCTTGGGAGAATGACGTCGTACCAGAATATTTCAATAATTTAAATATTAACCTAATTTGTCTCATTAATTATAAATTAATTAGTTATTAATGATAACCAATACAAGCACAGATCACACTGTACCACAACTATGACTTCTTGATTCTCTCGTTAGAACATTTTTTAACGAAAAACAAGTTTATAATAATAACAAAAGTGAATAAAAATGAAATTATTAGATAATATTTAAAAATCTGACAATACTAATCGAGTTAATAAAAGACAAAGAATTGAAGATTTAATTATGGAGTGGTTATCAATATTTTTATGTTTAATAATTATTTGAGATTTGGTTGGTATAGAGTTTTTAATTAGAAAATGAATTACCAAAATTTGTAATTGCTTGTTTCTTATCAATATTTTGTATTTTAAATGATTTTGTTGATTGTATTCGATGGAGATAATAAGGTCCGATATCGAAAGATGGGGTCATTCCGAGCCTAGTTGGTGGGCTACACCGGTCCGTCTGTTTCGGATTTTGACATGGTATCAGAGCGGTTAGCCTCAATTCGGCTCGCGATCCTAACATGTGGACAAGTGCAACTCGGTCTATATCTTCTAGTTGCACTTGCGGGGGCGTGTTGGAGATAATAAGGTCCCACATCGAAAAATAAGAACATTCCGAGCCTAGTATATAAGCTCGGTGAGCTACTCCTTCTATTGCTAATTGGTTTTAGGATGAAACCTCGCCGGGTTTATGTGCTGGAGATAATAAGGTCCCACATCGAAAGATAGGGACATTCCGAGCCTAGTATATAAGGTTGGTGGGCTACTCTCCTATTGTCCGGGTTTATGTGATGGGATTGAGCCTAATGCGCATGTGCACTCGGATGCACACAACCCCCGCTCTACCAGTCCGTCTGTTTCGGACTTTAACATATGGTATCAGAGCGGTTAGCCTCAATTCAGCTCACGATCCTAACTTGTGGACAAGTGCAACTCGGTCTATATCCATCGAAAGATGGGGACATTCCGAGTCTAGTATGTAAGGTCGGTGGACTACTCCTCCTATTGTCAATTGGTTTTAGGATGGAACCTCGCCGGATTGCTCTACCGGTCCGTCTGTTTCGGACTTTGACAGTATTGTAGTTGTTATTAATAATGATAATACATTTATGCCACAATATTGTATTATAAAATTTAATATCTTTTTATAACAATTCACCCGTCAAAATGCTAAAAAAAAAAATGTTCTTAACCTATATTTTCAGAGTATAAATAAACAAAATTGTGAAATCATTATCAATTACAATAATATAACACATACTTATTATTATTAACAATGATAATACATTTTCGTTACCAAAATTAATTTAAATTATTTAGCTAGAAATTTATTGTTTTGTTTAGAACTTACCCATTAGTAATGATAAATATTTACAATAAATGCTCTTAAACTGTATTTTTGGAGTATTAATTAAAAAATTATGAAATTATTATCTAATTATTGTAAGAATATAATGCTTAGTAGTTGTTAAATAGTTGTTGAAAGGATCCAACAAATTCAAACTTGCCTTTATAGATTCTTGCAAAAATATATTCAAACTTGCATGTTTCACATGCTAACGTACAAATTAGGAAGTAATTATGCTAATCATATGTTTACAAGTGTCGATAATTAGAATATTAAGTTAATAAGTGAGACACTTCATTGGTTAACTCCTTGAGATATTTACCTAGAGAGATCATTAATTAGGTTAATGATTCAAATCACAATCTTACATGCATAATGCTTGGTTGATAATACATACTAAGAATATTGTTAAAAATCAAGTTTGTTTAGTGATTAAAATAAAATGTTAGAACTCTTTTAACACGTGAAAAAGTAACGTAACCATTTTCATTCATTTACTTTCCCTTACCCATTTTCATTTGACCGCTTCAACTGGTGATGAGCAAGTTAAGTCGGATTTATCCAACCGAGTAGTTTTGGTCCAGATCGAACCGAAATCTGGCAGTTTAGGTTCGGTCTTAGGCCTGCATTTTTTTTAAAAAAATTCGGTTCGGTTTAAAACCGCAAATCCGACGGAAAAACCGAATTATTAATAAAAAACAAGGGTCGGTTCATATAATTATATTAACAATTACTTTTTAGGCCCGTTTAGGTCCATAACCTAATGCGAACCGAAATCGAACCTAATAGGTTCGGTTTTAGGTTCTAAAATTTCATATGTTCAGTTTTAGGTTCAAAACTAAACCTACTTTTATAGGTTGGTTTTAGATCCATGGTTTAAGTAAAGTAGGTTTTAGGTTCGGTATATTTCAATTTATTGCAATTCAGTTCGGTTTTGTACCTATGCTCACCCCTTCACTTGGTTTAGTGATATTAAGAGTTGTTAAGTAGATTTAAGTTTGAAGTTTTATAACGATATGGGTATAGAAAAATTTATATCAAAGTGTTTCTTGAACGAGATCATAAGGTACATGAATTTGTTTTTCTCGAAACGATAGAAGAGAAGAATGAGCGATTTGTGGTTATAGTGTTTAGAAGCCGGAGTTTGGTTCACAAGATCATGTTTAAGTTTGGGCTACACATAGCCGGATACCCTTGGATGTTGCCGATGATGTCCGGCTAAGTTTAGCCGGATACCCTCGGCTATTACCAGAAAAAGTAATGGACGGAGGAACCAAAAAGTGTCGTTAGACAAAAAGCTCCGAAATCGCGGCAATTTTTTAGAGTATAAGAAAAAATAAGATACTCGAGTGCTACTAACTATTAAGTTAAAGATAGCAAATTAAAGCTTAAATTGGGGTTGTAGAGTAAAGATCCATGGATTGCAGGAGGCCCATTTAAATTAGGGCCGGCCCAATATTTCATGGACATACCAGGCCCATAACTATTAGTTCCTATGTAAGCCCATTGGTTTTGGGCCCAAAGTCTGATGATAAAAGATACCTTCATTCTTACAAGTCACGAGACTCACCACTCACAAACGACAATATAAACCAGTGTATTACCCGCACTTTAATAAATACTTAATACTTAAAATTTTATAGGCATATTTTTATAAAATAAAAATCCGGATACTAAAATTATAACCATTATTATGATTTTTAAATCTCTTTTGAGTATTTATCTCTTCAAATTAGTTATATTTTTAAATTGATTTGTTAAGATATACTTGTTAGTAAAAAAATCCGTAAAAGTTTAAAAACTATTTTTATAAAATTAAATATTTTTAAAAAATTTAGAAATCAAATTTTAATTTATATTAACAATTAGAAATCATTTTTAAAAATAATTTTTTAGTCTTCAACAAACTTGTCGTTGACACATAGAATAGAGGCTTCTGCTTTATAAATAAACAAATAAAGTATGAACAAAGTAATAAATAAACAATCCAATTTTTTTTTTATTAAAATGTTATAGTGTACATCAATGAAGAATAGCTAATAATTTTTCGGAAGTCGTATTCGCACGGTTCAAGATTTCGTTATTGCACCACGCATACGGATCCCGTAACCGTGATAATGTCACGGTTACGGGATCCGTATGCGTGATCAAAAGTTCACGGTTACGGGATGCGTAAACGTGAACTTTTGGTCACGGTTACGGATCCCGTAACCGTGAGCTTTACGGGTTCCGGATCTGATAATTTTCTACATGAATTCTGACCTGAAAAAATAAAAAATCTGACACCTTCACGGTCACGCAATGCGTGATAGTGATGTCAGAAAAAGAAAAAAAAAAAAAAAAAATTTTTTTTTTTTTTTTTTTACGGTTACGCAATGCGTGACCGTGACGGTCACGCATTGCGTATGAGTGGTGGGTTCACGAAATCTTGAACCGTGTAAATAATATCCCCCTAATTTTTTGTATTTTTTTTGCTTTATTTTTTTATCGTAAATGTTATAGATTTTTTTTTTAAATACTCCATTTTCGTGCATCATCAGTATTCTATTCTTTATCCTAATTGTCAACGAACATTACGTGAGTTTAAAAACTTGTGGATCACAATACGAAAATTACCATAAAAAATAAATAAAAATAAATATATATGAATTTGTGGGGAGGACAGTTAGGCACTTGGCAGTTGTCATATAGGGCCCACCGCAGCCCAGATTCTCTTTCACATTAAGCTTTGACCATAAAAAATATTTAATTAATTCAAGTAATCAAAACTATTATTAAGAAAAAAAATTATAATAAAACCCCTCGAGGTCTCAAACTGAATGCTCATTTGTTCATTGCACCTGAAGCTCTCGTCTATGGCGGCAAATTGATCGCCATTACCTTCAGTTTCAACTCCTTTCGAAATCTCTCTTTCTCCTTACACGATTGCGCATTCTCCATTGATGTTTGATTGAGCTTTTACTTGCCGAGGTTCGCTTCTGTACCGGACTACCGCTTCTGATCTTCTTCCTCGTCAATCGGATTGGGAATTGTATAATCAGAAGTATGAACTCTCTCGCTGTTTGATTTCTTTGACTTTCTACGTGTACGTTTGATTTGATGGATTTATTTCTCTTTTACTGTTGCCTTTATATATGTTGATTGATTATATTAGTGGAGTCAAAATAGACTGTTTGTGAAATTGTTTGTCGTATTTGTGTGGCTTTTTTTTGATCTGTCACCGTTTGCTTTTCCTGTTACGGAAAGACAATTTGCTTGCTATTTTATTATATCGATTGAAAGTGCTCTATTTATGACCTAAAATTGTGTGATTGTTGTTGATGTAACTGTTGTTGATATGAAGAAACATTGTGAATTGAAGTGGGAATTCTTGTTACTTCTCTCTGCTTTACTGTTGGGTAAGTTTTTAGTTTGCTACAAGTCTCGTTTCGTGTCTTCAAAGTAATGCTTCGTGATATTTCTTTAATGAATGGCCGTCAACAAGGAAAAACTTCCTCCCTTTGTCACCATACAAGGAAAGAATCATGTGTTAGCCCCACAAGTAGGCCAAAATTTCATACATGGGACCGGAAAGCCATTATACTAAACAATTCTAAAATTCCAAAGTGGGGTTTAGATAATGAAGCCACATATTCTATAAAAAAAACTAAGAAAAAATGACCCAAACTAATCCAAATATTGATAAGCAAAATATATCTACCAGAAAATGACACAGGTTGCGATTCAAATTCCGGTCAAAGATGTCTTGAGTGTTGGAAGGTCTGACTGAATTGCACAATAGGGGGAAGAAAAGGTAGCTAGCTACAGTTGATGCTTTTCTACCTTTACATACTTGAAAAAAAGAATTTTAGTTCTTAATCTTATTTTGAGATAATGAAAGTGGTCTAGCTGTGGTGCTTTTCTACCTCTTCAGTCTTGAACTCTTTACTACCTACACTTGTGCGGTTGGTGTTGATGTTAACTATTGATACGAAGAACACTGCTGACTTGAAGTGGGATAGAAGTATAATTCTCTCTGCTTTAATGTTTTATAAGTTGTCTAATTTTGTACAATGACAGCTTGATATGAGAGTTTAAACTCGATTAAATCCAATCTAACATCGATGCAAGCTCTGCGTTTCACTCCTAAGGTTTGTATGAATATTATATAGTGGATTTTTCTGAGGGGTGTTCAGTGTTCTCTCTTTCTAGCCATCATGTGTATCGGCAATTTGTTATAAGAACAAATGCCTATATAAATGTTCAGATTCATAATACAACCTGGAGATTCTCCATTAACGTACTATATATTTTTGTAGGGGTCAATGGGTCATAATCTCATATTGTAATATCAAAACAACAATAAAAAAGGTGAATAGAGTTTCTGGCGATCATGAATTCGTGATTATAAATATACTTGTCAATGAGTCTCTTTAATGTTAGCTCTTGTGTGGTATTTGTTTCGAAACTGCATATGAACCATTTTGTAGGATATTCTTATCTTCATTTGAATGTTGCCATCCTTGTTTTATGTATTCCAATTTGAATTTGTATTTTACATTGTTATATTAATCAATGTGTTGATCTCATAAATACTTGCAGGGTAAAGATGCCTGGTGGTTCAAACGAGAGGATTGTGGATCTAGAAACTAGTGATATTCAGACAAGGAGAAGTGCATCTATGGGACGACAAAGCAGTTCCAGTTCATCCCTGAGGAGGCGTTCTTTTAGTTTATCTGGACGAATTCATACACACTTAGATGAGGATATGGAAAGTGAGACTGTTTCACAAGCAGGAGATATTGGTGATCGTGCACTTAATAGCAGTAGACATAGTGAAAGTAGCTACCGTGTCTCCATGGATCTTGCTACCGAAAATGGAGTTGTGGTTCCAATTCCAGAGGATATTTTGTTTCAATCTTCAATGCAAAACATGGTATCACCTGTTTCACCCCAACGATCCGAAGTGGTTTCTCCTCTGCCTACTGATAGAATGTTGCCCTCTGATGGGGAAAAACAGGTAACATTTAGTTTTTGAATTTCCATTTTCTTGGTTTGTTTGACATTTTTCTGAGAACATATTGACTAAAATTATCATTGTAAATTTTCTTTGTTGTGTTTCTGTCTTTAGGAAGACATGAAGCAAGTGCCTCCATGGCTGGAGTATGCTTCTTGCATGATCCACTTGTCAGTTTTTGGGATACTTGGGGTACAACTCTATATCCTTCCCGAATGTTTTTAATTACTAGAGAATATTAGTGTAGCCGTTTTTATATCAGAAAAGACAAGTACCTTGCATGATAAATTCCAAAATCTTATACTTCATCTTTTAGCTGCACGAGCTGTTGGAGTTTACATAATTGCTTCGGTCATAGTTCGCTACAGAAACATAGGTTACTACCAGGCATTTGCTACACGAATAATTTCCTGACTCTTGCCTTGCAATGTAGGTTATTACCAGGTATTTGCTACAGAAATTATTTGGACCTGAGGTTATTGGTCTAACTCGTGATGGAAGTATTTTATATCTGGACCTTCCTTCAAATATGGTAACAACTGTCTCTCCCCGTCCACTCACTCATCAGATGCCTGCATTATAATCAGTTTAGTAACTCATCAATCCATCACCATGTGTAATGTCTGTAATTAATGTCCATAAAATTCCCATTTTACGTGGAAGTAAAGTTGGTTCGGTTGTTGATGACTAAAATGCCATCTTTTTGTCTATTGTAAGTCCTTTTCTTTGGACAACTTACTATTACTTATTATCATGTGTTCGGATAGAAAGTTTCTTATGTTGAACGATTCAGTTTGATCGAGAACTAGAGGTTTATCTTGTTTACAGATTGGTTCTTTCTTGATGGGTTGGTTTGGTGTTGTTTTCAAAGCCGACATAGCCAGCGCTTCTGATCAACTTGCCATTGGACTTTCAACCGGTTACTTGGGAAGTCTCACAACATTCAGTGGTTGGAACCAGAAAATGCTAGATCTCAGTGTCAAGGGCCACTGGACCTTTGCAGTGCTAGGCTTTCTGCTAGGTATTCTCAGTCACATGCCCTATAAACCCATGTTGATTGGCTTTTCATAATCTGAACTTCTATTTGTTATATTTCCATGTAGGATTATTTCTTTGTGCATATTCCATCATACTTGGTATCGAAACAGGTGAAGGTATCCGATGGCTTTTCCAGAAGCTCAGAAAAAGATCAGATTCTGATACTAATTTCCCTAAACGGAATTTTCGTGTCGACACCTTCTGGCGTCACTTTGTAGTTATCATAGTCTTAGTATCAATGTGGGTGGCCTTATGGGCTTTGAGTGTGATCATGGAGACAAGAGAGTTCAATGACAGTGGGACCGAGGCCCAGCTTTGGCTGGGTTGCCTCGTGGGTCCATTTGGTGTCTGGGTTAGATGGTGGCTTGCTAGGCTCAATGGGCGTGGATTAGGGAAGGAAGGCTTGTTGAAATGGCTTCCTTTTGGAACATTGATCGCTAATGTCTCCGCTGCTTGTATGATGGCTGCTCTAGCAACAGTAAAGAAAGCGGTACTACATCTTCCATTGTGATCATTCTTAGGCTTTGCTTGACATGAAGTTTATAAATTGTTTTATTCTATATGTAATGCAGGTGAATACTGAGACTAGTGTAACAGTTACGAGTGGCATTCAGCTCGGCTTCTTGGGTTGCTTGAGCACAGTTTCGACTATGATGGCAGAGTTCAATGCAATGAGAGTGAGCAACCATCCTTGGAGGGCGTATGCGTATGCATTCATCACCATTACACTCTCATTTGGCTTGGGAACCTTGATATACTCTGTTCCGGTATGGGTAAAGGGCTATCAGTAGACAGCTTTGTTCCGTTCATACCTAAAAAATTTAAGCTGTTAGGATGTCATACCGAGATCACAAGATCAGGAGTTCAGTATAATGTTCTTCCAATAGGTCAATGTCTTTTTGTACATGAATGAATCTATATTTGTCAATAGTATCTGTTTTTTGTCTCATTAATTTCGTCGTTATTTGTCAAGTATCGGTAGACCTTTTCTATAGGATTAATTTCTATTGTGATTCGAAATTGGGCTTATTGTTGCCTCTAGCTGATTATGTAAACTGAATTACAAATGACAGGCATGAATGATGCTAACCTTCTTTTAATTTTCCACATTTCTTACAAGTTTGTATTGAATGTGGTTTTAATAGTTTGTCATTTGTATCAGAGTGAGCTTTTAGTGCAAGAGTCTTCATACTTGATTAAGAAGTGCAGCTCCTCATGCTTCCTGAAATTATATAATGAGGTATCACTTTATTTCCACTTGCTAGCTTTGTCCTACAATGTGATAAACGATAACGTGATATATATCATAAAAGATAAATCACTAGTCTAACTTTGTTACTTTGGCCCCAGTTCACAAAGTAGAATGATAAAGACCATAAGGTGAACTGATTCACTGCATTCATTCATAGTGGTTCATCTTTATTTTTTCTAAAACCTGGGAGAAGTAACCATTGATTCTACAATTACAGGAATTAATAAGAAAAATGTTTCAGGATTAGTGAATGGAAATCAATTGATTATCTTAATTGTCTGGACCAATGAACAATCTTAAGTAGATTAGTAGTCAGCTTTTGCCTTAAAGTTCAGGATTAGTGAATGGAAATCAATTGATTATGTTAGTTGCCTTCTTCACCAGCTTGGGACTGAATTAAGCTCCTTCTCATGCATCTCCTTCCTCCTGATAAAATCATAAAACTGGATAAATTATGTTAATAGTACTGATTACAGTTATTAATCTTCTGTCCAGTAAATTATTATGAGGTATCGAGTTATTACTCCTGATAAAACTTGCGTGAGATATACAACCATTGATTTCATCAATTACAACTCATTGATCTCTCAATATCATAGGCTAGCTTTGTCCGACATGCAACGTGATACACATAAGGTGGAATAGCATAAAAGATGAACCACTAGCCTAACTTTTGGGTCCCAATTCTTCACAAAGTAGAATCAGTAAGTAACCTTTATAAAGCGATTATCTGCACTCGAGCTGTTGAGCATAGTAGTTCTTCATCTTTATATATCGAAAGGATGAGACTGAGAGAAGTAAGCATTTTGATTCTACAAACCTGAATCTACTCATTTTCTAGCCTTAAATACCTCCCACAAGATTTGATATGGCTGAAGCTGCGATGTTCAGTGTTGCTTCCAAGCTCTTATCCACAGTTTCCTCCCCGGCGTTTGAGATAGCTTATAGAAGAGTTTGTTCCATTTGGGATGCAAGGAAAGAACTCGATAAGCTTAGGAGAAGTATCCAAACGATACAGGTTGTGCTTCTTGATGCCGAGAAGAAGCAAGACTCCTCCGCTGCTGTCAAGGATTGGATCCAGAGGGTCAGGGACGTGTTGTATGAAGCTGATGATTTGTTTGATGAAGTGGTCACTGATGATACGCTTAAGAAACAAATTACCAAAGGCCGCAACAAGATCTTAAGCAAGGTACGAGTTTCTTGCTCTAAATTAAACCCAATTGTCTCTAGAGACTCTATTGCTAAGAAAGTTAAGGCTATCCGGAAGAGTTTACTTGAGATCTCTGCAGATATGACTCCTTTTCAGTTTGTGATTTGTCAACGTGAGGCACCGGTTAGCGGTGTCAGAAGAGGACGAGATCCTGGGTCTTTTGTTGATTCAAAGGATGTCTTTGGTAGGGAAGACGACAACAAAGCCATATTAGATTTGCTTTTTAATGAGTCATATAGTGCTAAACCTGATGTTCCCTTCGTCATTGCCATAGTTGGTATAGGGGGTATGGGTAAATCAACACTCGCCCAACTAATTTACAATCAGGATGAGGTTGTGAAGAAATTTGAAACTAGGTGGTTTGTGTGCATTTCTGATACATCTGATGAGAAAGAGGTTCTTGGGAAAATATTCCAATCTATTTGTGATAAAAACTATAGTGGATTCACTGTTAGCCAACTGCAAGCTGAAATTAGGAAGGCAATGAAGGGTATCGAGAAGTTTTTGCTTGTTCTAGATGATGTGTGGGATGAAGATCATGGTAGGTGGCAAGATAGAATGAGTTTGTTAAGTAATGGTTCAAAAGGGAGCAAGATAATTGTCACAACGAGGTCCTTCTCCGTTGCAAGGGGTGTGGGTGCATCAAAAACTCATAACTTATATGGATTGTCAGAGGATGGGTCATGGGATCTGTTTAAAAAGGTGGCCTTCACTTCTGAACAAGAGAGGGATTCAAGATGGATTGATCTTGGAAGAGAAATTGTGAAGAAGTGTGCCAATGTTCCTCTTGCCATAAGGAGTATAGGCAGTCTTCTTTACACAAAAACTACCTTTCAAGAATGGGAGTCATTCAGAGATCAAGATCTCTCAAAGCTAGATGAGCAGAGTGGTGATTCTATAATGAACACACTAAGATTGAGCTATGTACACCTACCATCAAACTTGAAGCATTGTTTTGCTTTTTGTTCCCTATTTCCAAAAAGTTTTGAATTTGATGTACAGAACTTGATATATTTTTGGATTGCCCAAGGATATATTAAGCCACACCATGAATCGCAGACTGTTGAGCAAGCAGGAAATTCATCCTTCATGGATTTGTTAAGGAGGTCTTTCTTTCAAGGGGCAAGTTATGTTGATGAAGTGGTTGTGAATTGCAAAATGCATGATTTAGTTCATGAGTTGGCGCAATGTGTGTCAGGAGTGGAAACTTGTATGCTAAGCAGGCCTTCCCATCAATTTACTAATAGTGCACGGCATGCAGGGATTGTTTGTAGCATGGATAAGTCGTGGGAAGTTCTTGCACAACCACTTAATATCAACCGGGTCCGTTCAGTTTGGATTGATATTGCTGATTCGTGTTTCCTTTTGACCCTCGACGAGAAATTAACAAAGTTCAAGCGTTTGCGTACATTGAGTTTGCGGAGGTTGGGAATCAAGAATGTTTCGAGTAGTATTGGGGAGTTGAAACATTTGAGATACGTTGATCTTTCTCAGAACACGTTTGAAAGTCTTCCTGATTCCATGGAAAATCTATTGAATTTGCTAGTACTAAACCTTAGATATTGTGAAAACCTTAGAGCCTTGCCGAATAATTTTAGGAAACTGATTAATCTTAGGTACTTGAATATTGAGTCGTGTTACGAGTTGAAACATATGCCTCCTAGAATTGAGGAGTTGACTTGTTTACAGTACCTAAGTAATTTTGAGGTTGGGAAAGCAGTTGAAGGGGTTCAAATGAGTGGACTTGGTGCGTTGGCTAAAATGCAACGGTTTAGAGGAGAGTTCTGCATCACTTTTCATATGGGCATAAACGATTGGGATGGAGATGAATGTTGGCAGCTACCTGTATCTCCACGAGTCTTAAGAATAGTGGGGTACCCAGGCAGGAGAATACCACATTGGGGCATTGGGAGGGAAATTGTCGACCCTTCCTTGCTACCAAACCTTAGATTTTTATTTCTGGATGGTTGCTCAAATGTAAAATATATGTCACCCATAAGTTTGCTTCCTAATCTCGGGTCTCTTTTTCTTTCTGATATGGGGGAATTAGAATACATGGAGGACGAAGAGGATGAGCAGATACACCAAAACAATAGTATAGGTTCAGCATCGGGGTGTAGTGCTAACGCCTCCACATTCTTCCCTCGTTTGGAGATCCTTGAGTTGAGTAATATGCCAAAATTGAAGGGATGGAGAAGGAGGAAAGTAGTAGCAAGTGATCCGCCTTTGTTTCCTTGCCTTTCTCAACTCAAAATTTCAAGTTGTCCAGAGCTCAAGTCCATCCCGCTATGTCCACGTCTTCGGGAAATAACCCTTCTCAAGAACGTGGGAATACAGCAATTGATGTCATCAGTTGGGTCAAACTCATCATCTCTCGAGGAGATAATACTTGGTGACTGCAATGACATAACAAGTTTTACAGACAACGCACTTACATCTCTTCGGGATTTATATATTTGGGGTTGCGATAACTTGATGTCTTTGCAACTCACATCACCACATCTCCAAAAAATAAAGATCAAAGATTGCAATGGGATCATGACCATTCATGTTGAAGCACTTTCAGCTCTCCTGTCTCTGAGAATTAAAAGCTGCAAACAGTTGAAGAACTTGCTAATTGCACGTCTCAATGCCCTTGAGGAATTGGAGATTAAAGAATGTCCAGAGTTGGAGTTGTGGGATGAAGATAGAGAGGAGAGGTTACATCTGGATTGGGATTCACTCCCCAATTTCCGCGAGTTAAGAGTAGATACACTCCCCCCTTCAGAGAAGCTTCCTGAATGCCTTCTACGCCGTCAGGCCCTTGGCAATTTTCAAGTCAATACACTGGTGAGTAGTTTCAAATTTAAAAATGAGTCATCAATCCTATTTCATTGATCGATTTCTGTTTTATAACTTGACTTTATTGGTACGTTTAATTTAATAATTACAGAATTGGTAATTGTACTTGGTAGTAAAAAGTCAAATTATGGTTGAGCTTTAAATCTCATAACAAATCATGCCATTACAGGAGGAATCTGAATGCAGCATCATGTAAAAAACAACATATGATTTTGGAGGAGGACATACACAAGCGAATTGCAGTAGCAACATCTATTTGCCTTAGTCGGCTTTCCTCGTTTGGAGCAACTTGGGTAGAAAGGTATCTCACATCTTCATTATTACTCAAAATTGAATCTTTTGTTTACGAACAAAAATCTTCCGATAGGGGCCGTCTTCCTTGTTTCATTCATGGCTTGACACTTGCTATGCTTGTGATTTTCTTGTATGGTTTACAAGGGTAAGAAGTTCATGTCATGGTGGTCCTTTGGAGGAGGATAGAAACATACTGATTTCATTCCGGCACCTTCATCACCACCGTCTCTACTGGCTTTCATAATGGATGCTCTAGCTAAAGGCCATACAAGAAATTGACCTCAAAATCATCAAGTTCAAGTTGATACTTGGGATTTTCAGGTGAGTAGTGAGATAAGTGCAATGGTTATGATATGCAGAGTGCATTTAGCTCGAGTTCTTGGGCTGTTTGAGCAAGGATTCGACTATGATGGCCGAGCTTTACAAAATGATAGTGAACTGGGTGTTTGTGTTTGCGCTAGATCTTGAGGTTCGAAATGACCTTAGTTGAAGTTGACTAGAAGATCTATGTAATTACAATTTCACAAGTTGTATCACAAATTAGTTGAAGTTGACTCTCACCAGAAGGCTACAAAATATTCTCCACCTTTCACTAGCAATATTTATATAGAATTTGTCCATCTATTTGCGGTTCAACAAAATTGATTGCAATAATACTCATCCGTCATTGATGTTTGATCGAGTTTAGTTTCTCCTGCCTTCAGATTGCGGCTTCATCTTCATTTGTTCTTCATCAATTGGTTGGATACGTAGAAACTCAAGATCTAGCATTCCTGCTTTGCAAATGTAAGTGCTCTACTTGTACTTCTTTTCTACCTTCTCATTCTTGTTTCTCTTCCTCTTTTTACCTATTTCTTGTTAATACAGAGTTTTAAATTGTGTTCAAGGGTGTAATAGCGTTCCATTTGTCTCGTAATCATTTCCGTCCAGGTTCCTAAAACAACCTAATCAAAGTGATTCACTGTAAATGATCTTATACTGGTGAAAGTGGTAGCTGCAATTTTTCTATGGACATTGCTAAAAGTGATATAGTTATACCGATTACAGAGGATTCTTTGCTGTAGTCTTTATTACAGAAGACATTGCGTGGTTGGACTATCTCAACAGGTAACACTGCAGTAACAAGTTGAGAATGTCTTTGCTTTGCTTGTCTGTGGTAATCAGAGAATGCAAATAGTAAACCACGCAGTGATTAAACAAACACTTCTTCAGGGTTGTGTTTGTATTACTAATTTTAATTCTTCCCCTTGTACTAATATTGATTTCCCCCCCCATCGTATTGATACCAAATAGGAAGCTTGAAACGAGATGACGGTCCGGTTGGACACTACACCTGATCAACTCAGTAACAAGTCTGAATCATAGGTACTAGTCATATGATGTCTTCCCTTGTTTGTGCTTGGATTACTAATACTCATTATTTGCCTTGTATTAATACCAAATAGGAAAACAAAGATTCAGATCCAGATGAATAGAAAATCTAGCTTGTACAGAGATGATGTATCTACTTGAGTAATCTCATACCACATATCGCGAAGCGGTACTGCATTCTCCATTGTAAGGTGTATAAACCATCTACGAATTAATTGCAAGTTTGCTGATTTGTTTTCATTGTATTGATGTCAAATAGGAAGCTTGAAGTAGGATGAATGTAGCGTCCCCGGCACTACAATTGATCAACAAGTTTAAATCATAAATGATTGCCCAAGAGAATTAATTTAAGGTGATGAAGCACTTGCATCTCTTCAAGATCTCTTTATTTGGTACTGATAGTGTAATGGTTGTCATCCGCGGTGTGCATTTGGAATCACTAGCAATATTCGTATAGAATTGGTCCATCTACTTGCGGTTCAAGTTCAACAACATTGATTGCATAAATGCTCATCCGTCATTGATGTTTGATTGAGTTTAGTTTCTTGCCTTCAGACTGCGGCTTTGTCTTCATTTGTAAAGGATCTCATACTGGTGAAAGTGGTAAGCTACAATTTCTCTATATATGGACATTGCTACTCAAAGTGATCTAGTTTAGTTAATTTTGGAGGATTCTTTGCTGCAGTCTTTATTACAGAAGGCTGATTGCGTGCCTCTCCCTTCATCAAAGAAAGCAAGGGGTTTAATCAACAAGCAGGGATTGATTTCCATGAAACATTTTCTCCTGTGAGCTGGAAATCTAAGAAGCAAGGAACTGTATCTCGCAGCTCAGCTGAGGCAGAATATAGAGCAATGGCTTATGTTGGTGTATCACCTCCTCAGCCGTTCGTCTTTGTTGCGAAAACAACTCCTCCATTCAGATTGCAAGCAACCCGGTTTTTTTTATGAGCGAACGAAGCATATTGAGATCAATTGTCACTTTACTCGAGACAAAGTTATGAAAGGACTCTTAGAGCTTCATTTTGTTCCTACTTCTCAACAGTTAGCTGATGTCCTCACCAAAATTGTTCCTTCTGCACGCCAGAAAGAGCTTCTGTCCAAACTTGACATGTTTCGTCTCTCATCTCCCAGGTGATGAGAGTGACACGTGTGCATTGTAACAAACTCTCCAAGTGGAAGAGTGTTATAAATACATTGTAACAGATTCAGTTTAATACAGTCAGTTTTTTCTTCCACTTCTATCTCTCAATACTCTCTCAGATTGTGGCATAGATATGATATGAATCTAGTTTCGAATACTGCAGAAACTCGAGAATAACTGAGAGAGAGCAGTGAAAGGCGATTTTGCAAATTCCAAAGAGAGTTTTTAGATTGAAGGATTCAAAGCGAGATTTGGTCGAGAAAGAGATCCTTTGATGCTAGCTACTTGGTTGCGAGTCGGATACGTGGTCTCAAGAAGACGATCTCGATCAACTGAGCTTTGTCTCTTGTCTGTGGTATCAAAGAATGCAATTAGGCAATTAGGCAACCATTGCTTCAATCAATAAGAGAACTTGTACTGAGATGTGTGGATTAAAAATATTTGTTTTTATTATTGCAATAAAAATATTAATAATTTACTATTTTTTAAATTCAAAATTGTTTATTTTTATTGCAATAAAACTATTTTTAAATTCTTGATTTTCATTTCCTTCAGCCTTTTCATGTTACGGAGAATTGTGATAATCCCCAAATTCTCATCTTCAACAATGGCTTCTTCTACTTTGCTCTATCCACCACGGAAACGCCGCGAATTAGCCAGGTGTACTTCGCTCTTCCACCAATGTGCTTCCACTACAGAGTAAACGTCATTGCGTAAGCCTTTTTTTCCCTTTTGGAGGATACATGTTGGGGATTTCTTAGGCTTCACTGTTATCTTCTTCTCTCCTGGAAATTGGTTTATCTGCGGGTGAAATTAGTTAATTTATTTCGTTCACTGAACTGATGGAGCTGGGAATTTGCTTAGAAATATTCCAGGTTGCTTCCTGTCTTTGATGATTTGACTTGATTTGGGAATATGCTTCCCTGTTTTGTGTGCTTTCTTCCCTGTTTTGCGTGCTTTCTGTATGTACAATATTCTAATATACAGTTCATTTGTGCCTATAAGGATTGGCAAAATTCCACATCACTGACCATCAATTTGATGTTATGGGTGTTTTGTTTATTAATCATCCTACTCAAACTGAAAATGACAGGCTAACAACTTGATAACTGATAAAATAGAATAGCATAAAAGATTAACCACTCTATATATCTAAGGGCGAGAGAAGAAAGATTAACTTCATTCTTATCATGGTATAATATTGTCATGTTGGTCCTAACATATTTGGCTCAAGTTAATTAGGCTTAAGCTATTGATTTCTTGATTATATGCATGTCTTTTACAGCTTCTTAATCTAAGCTGTAATTTTGGGTATTAAACTCCAAGGATAATAAACTTAATTAACATAAAATATTGAGAGCTCCAGTTGTGGTTGAAACTTTACTAATTACAATTATTCTTCCGTATGATAAAATATTAAGAGCTATGATTTTTATATTACCACTTGCTTACTTTTCATAAACAATAATGTCGAGTAGCATAAAAAAATTAAGCACTTGACTAACTCTGTGAACTTTAATAAGTGATACACTGCACCCAAGCATAGTGGCTTCATCTTTATACCCTTTATACATTATTCTATCGGAATTGATTCTACAAATCAACCTACTCAGATAACAAATTCTTGATTACCACCTAAACAAAATCAATATGGCTGAAGCTGCCATGTTCAGTGTTGCTTCCAAGCTCTTGTCCACAGTTTCCTCTCCGGCGTTCGAGAAAGCTTATGAAAGGGTTTGTTCGATTTGGGATGCAAGGGATGAACTCGATAAGCTTAAGAGAAGTATTCAAACGATCCAGGCTGTGCTTCTTGATGCTGAGAAGAAGCAAGAATCATCCGCTGCTGTTAAGGATTGGATCAGGAGGGTTAGGGACGTGTTGTATGAAGCTGAGGATTTGTTTGATGAGGTGGCCACCGATGATATGCTAAAGCAACAAATCATCAAAGGAGGCAACAAGATCTTAAGCAAGGTACGGGTTTCTTGTTCTAAATTAAACCCAATTGTTTCTAGAGATTCTATTGCTAAGAAAGTTAAGGCTATCCGAAAGAGTTTACTTGAGATCTCTACTGATATGGCTCAATTTGAATTTGTGAGATCTCAACATGAAGCACCGGTTAGCGGTGTTAGGAAGGAAAAGATCCAGGCTGTTTTGTTGATTCAAAGGATGTATTTGGTAGGGAGGAAAACAAGAAAGCCATTTTGCAATTTCTTTTTGATGAGTCATACAGTGTTGAATTCAATGTTCCCTTCGTCATTGCCATAGTCGGGATAGGGGGTATGGGCAAAACTACGCTTGCACAACTAGTTTACAATCATGAAGAGGTTGAGAAGAAATTTGAAAAGAGGTGGTTTGCGTGCATTTCCGATATGTCTGATGAAAAAGAAGTCCTTGGAAAGATCTTTCAATCTGTGTGTGGTGAAAACTACAGTAATTTCAGTGTCGGTCAACTACAGACTAAAATTCGGGAGTCAATGAAGGGTATCAAGAACTTTTTGCTTGTCCTAGATGATGTGTGGGATGAAGATCATGGTAGGTGGCAAGATAGAATGAGTTTGTTAAGAAATGGTTCAAGCGGCCATAAGATAGTTGTCACTACAAGATCCTTATCCGTTGCAAGGGCCGTGGGTGCATCAACAACTCATAACTTAGATGGGTTATCAGATGACGAGTCATGGAATCTATTCAAAAGGGTTGCATTTACTCCAGAACAGGAGAGAGATTCAAGATGGATTGAGCTCGGAAGAGAGATTGTGAAGAAGTGTTCCAACGTTCCTCTAGCCATAAGGAGTATAGGTAGCCTTCTTTATACAAAAACTACCATTCAAGAATGGAAGTCCTTTAGAGACCAGGAGCTCTTAAAGCTAGCGGAGCAAAGTGGTGATTCCATTATGAATACACTAAAATTGAGCTATGAACACCTACCATCAAACATGAAGCATTGTTTTGCTTATTGTGCCCTATTTCCAAAAGATCATCTTTTTGACGTACAAAATTTAATATACTTTTGGGTTGCCCAAGGATATGTTAAGCCATTTGATGAATCACAAACCGTTGAGAAAGAAGGTCATTCTTATTTCATGGATTTGTTTAGGAGGTCTTTCTTTCAAGAGCCGGAATATAATGAGCAAGGTGAGATTAGATCGTGCAAAATGCATGATTTAGTTCATGATTTGGCACAATCAGTGTCGGGAGAAGAAATTTGTATGGTAAACGTGCAATCCAATCACTTTAAGGAAAGTGCACGGCATGTACAGGTTGTGTGTGAGACGAATATGTCATGGGAAGTTCTTTCACAACTTAACACCAACCGGGTTCGTTCTGTTTGGACCAGCTCTCGTGGTTTACATCTTCATTCGACTCTTGATGAGCAATTGACAAAGTTCAAGTACTTGCGAACATTGAGTTTGCCGAGTTTGGGAATGGAGAGTGTTTCAAGTAGTATTGGGGAGTTAAAACACTTGAGATTTGTTGATCTTTCGGGTAACAAATTTGAATGTCTTCCTGATTCTATAACGAATCTATTGAATTTACTAGTACTAAAGCTTAGTTGGTGTGATAAGCTTAGAGCCTTGCCGGATAAGTTTAGGAAGTTGATAAATCTCAGGCTCTTGAATATTGAGTTGTGTACAAAGTTGGAACATATGCCGCCTGGGTTTGAGGAGTTGATTTGTTTGCAGTACTTGTCCAATTTTGCGGTAGGGAAGACAACTGAGGGTGTTGAAATGAGTGGACTTAATGCATTAGTTGGAATAATGCAACAACTTAAAGGAGAGTTGCGCATCAAGTTTCACACAGAGACAAAGGAGTGGGACGGAGACGAATGCTGGCAGCTACCTGTGACTCAATTCCACACGCTACGGATAGAGGGATACCCTGGTAGGATGGAAATTGTTGACCCTTGCTTGATATCAAACCTTGCATCTCTACATCTGTATAGGTGTTCAGAAGTACAACATTTGGGACCCATAAGTTCGCTTCCTAATCTCAAGTATCTTCATCTTCATGTTTTGTGGGAATTAGAATACTTGGATGACGAGGTGAGACACAAAAAGAGTTGTATAGGAGTAGCATCAGTGTCTACTACTAATGCCTTCACATTCTTCCCTTCTTTGGCGAGCCTTGAGTTGTCTCGTATACCAAAATTGAAGGGATGGAGGAGGAAAGTAGAATCAACGTCAACAGTAGGAGAACATGATCCTCCTCTGTTTCCCTCTCTTTGGACACTAAATATTTCAAGTTGCCCAGAGGTCAAGTTCATGCCGCTATGCCCACGTCTTGAGAGACTATTCTTTGAGGGGAATGTGGGGATACAACAGTTGATGGAATCAGTAGGGTCAAACACATCATCTCTTCTAGATCTTTATATTTTTTACTGCCGTGACTTGATGTATTTGCACCTCACTTCACTACATCTCAAAAAAATCTGCATCAGATCTTGTGATAAGCTAATGAGCATTCAAGTTGAAGCACTTCCAACTCTCCTGTCTTTGAGTATTAGATTCTGTAAAGAGTTGAAGAGTTTGCACATTGAAGATCTTATTGCCCTTGAGGAATTGAACATAAGTAATTGTCCAAAGCTCGAGTTGTGGGAAGAAGATGAAGAGAAGAGGTGCCGTGTAGATATAGATTGGGATTCCCTCCCCAATCTCCGCGAGATAACATTAGATATAGTTCCCCCTCCAGAGAAGCTCCCCGAAACCCTCCTATGCCGTCAAGCCCTTGGCAAATTACAATTGACAACGAAGGTGAGTTCTTTCGTGAACGTACCTTAAATCATCTACAATTAACAATGCAAATTTGCATTACTAATTCTGATTTTTTCATTGTATCATACCAAATAGAAGCCTTCGTTGATATGACCTTCTACTTCGACATTGCACCTCTGGAGTTATACAGAAGACTTGTGCCTGCGGTTAGATGAAGACATTTGAAGAGGAGAGCTCCCTCCAGGGGAAGAGTACGTTGAAGACAAATGTGAGTTCATATCCTTTGCAATTAACAAAGCAATTTTGCATTACTAATATTGATTCCCCCCACCCACCCATCGTATTGATACCAAATAGGAACCTTGAAATGAGATGACGTTCCGGTTGGACACTACACCTGATCAACTCAGTAACAAGTCTAAGTTTTCTGCTTGTATTACTAAATAGGAAAACAACGATTCAGATCCAGATGAATTGCAAGGTTTCTGATTTGTTTTCATTGTATTGATATCAAACAGGAAGCTTGAAGTAGGATGAATGTAGCTAGCGTCCCCGGCACTACAACTGATGATGAAGTAAATGATTGCCCTAGAGAATTAATTTAAGGTGATGAAGCAGCTGCATCTCTTCAAGATCTCTTTATTTGGTACTGACACTGTAATGGTCCATATACTTGCGGTTCAAGTTCAACAACATTGATTGCATAAATGCTCATCCGTCATTGATGTTTGATTGTGTGGTTGGACTATCTCAACAGGTAACACTGAAGTTACAAGTTGAGTATGTCTTTGCTTTGTGTTGGTTTATTGAATTGACATAATCTATTTATCATTGTAAATTTTCTTTTCTGTGTATCTATCTTTAGAAGCACGTAAACCAGTTGCCATCTTGATTGGAGTAGGCTGCTTGCATCATCCATTTGTCAGTGTAACAGTTTCGTAACTAGCAGTGAATAGTGATTGTGAGGCTGTTGCTCAAGTGTTTCAACTCACCACTTTCATCACTCAAATCTTTCATAGGTATAAACTTTAAATTTTTCCAACTCGTTTTCATTTTTTGGCTCTCTGTTGCTTCAAATTGTTATGTATAATCTTTGTTTTGAAGACTGCAGAAAGTCGAGAAAACTGAGAGAGAGCAGTGAAAGGCGATTTCACAAATTCGAAAGAGAGTTTTTAGATTGAAGGATTCAAAGCCAGATTTGGTACGTGATTTCAGTAACAGTGGTTGAGAACGACGATCCTTGGAGGCTTGCGAGTTGGATACGTGGTCTCAAGAAGACGATCTCGATCAACTGAGCTTTGTATCTTGTCTGTGGTAATCTGAGAATGTAAATAGTAAACCACGCAGTGATTAAACACTTGTTCAGGATTGTGTTTGTATTACTAATCCTTGTACTAATACCAATTAGGAAACCATTGATTCATGTTTTGATCAATAAGAGATCTTTTGTACTGAGATGATGTATTGCCTCTGGCCATGTCACTGTGCTGATAACCAAGACTTATGTGTTGTTCAGCTAACAAACGATATGTTGTGCTTCCTAGTTCTAAGTTTCAATTTTATGTACAAGTTTTACTTAGTCTTATAAAGCCTAATATACTAGGTGATGGATTATTATCTTCGCTCTTATGTGGGTAAATCCTTGGTCATCTTGATTAGTTATAGCTCATGTTCATCTTGGTCATAATGGTTAGTTATAGCTCATGTGGTGATGCTAGCTAACATATTTAGCTCAAGTTAAATGGGCTCTAATAATTTGTTATGGTTAATCACTTAATTGTTGTTATATTTTGGTGATAGGTGAGGCTCATGTTGAAAGCCTTGAAGACTTTATAAAATACTTTGAAATAATTGTTATTGTTTATGGTTTAAAGTAATTGTATTAGAATTTATTTATTTCGATAACACAGGGAAACAAAATAGGAGAAAGAAAATATGGACATAATACGTTTTTATTTCGTTTCCGTTCTGCAATTACAAATCAACGGTACTAAGAGTTTTTTTTAATGTAATACTCGGGCATTAAAAATATTTGTTTTGGTTATTGCAATAAAAATATTAATACTTAATGCATCATAAAACCAAATTTTAAATTGGATGAGTTGGGTAAGTAGGCAACTTATGTAATGATGTGTACAAACTAGGCCCATTTTGTTTCTTGTTAACAAACTAGGCCCCTCTATAATTTAGAAAAAAGATTAATCAAATAAATATGTAGGATTCTATAGATTTGCTGAATAATCCTCTTTCCTAAATATCCGTATTAATTAGCTTAATTAAAGTCATTAAAATTTATTTCAGCCGTTAAATAAGGAATATAGGCGTTTGATAATTACCATTAATAAATTGAATATCAATTAGACGATCGTTTGCAGAAGCATTCTGGACGCCATTGCTGCTTCATCCGAGTTTATGCTCTTGTGTTCTTCAACGTTGAATCTATGATTTCTCATATGCATTCCTTCTTAATCGTTCAATAGAAGTCGATCGTATACATAAGACGCTTATATTCAGAAACATATTGATTGTGTTCTTCCGTTTTTTTCATCCGAAAACCTGTACGCCATTGTTGGTCCTTCTTATCTACTCAGTATCATCGGAGGATATCGAGCATATACACAAGACGGTAGGATTGAACTACATATCTGTTGTATTAATCAATAGATGCGTATGTACCAGGTAATATGTATTTGTCTGGCGTTTTTTGTGTTTTGTTTGAATGTACACCTAATTATTACTGGGTCGTTGTACAATGAAAAACTATCTGATGTGGGTATGATATGTAGTTGTCTTGTGTGTTAAATATGTGATTACGGTATGTGATGTGTATGTACTGTAACATGTTATTGTTGTTTATGTATTAAGTATGAGTATTGTATTCGCGACATTCTATTACGGTGGTGCTTGGGAGTTGAGGACTAATGTATGAGAATACATTGGTGATGTTACAAACAAGCCTCTTGCTGTAGAGGGATCTTGCACATTTGAGGAATTAATACATAAGGTTTCAACGCAGTTTGGGATATGTAAATCCGACTTTGATGTAAAATTATCGTACAAGAATCCATTCAATCCTTCACTCAAGCCATTTGACGTCACCACAACGGTTGATTTGACAACATTTCTCCAAATAAATGGGCTGCACCAGTTCATGTGGTGTGTGCCAATGTGTGTGACGACAATTTGTGTTCATAAGCCTAACAATATTGTGACACTGGATGAGGTACATAATGCAGAACATAATATGAACGAGTTTCTACAACTTGATTTAAGTACATATTCATCAAATGTGTCGGTGACAGTCGAAGAAGATCTTACGCCGGGTGACACACTAGCGATAGTGCCTCGTGTAGATACATATGTACCAGATGTGCATAATTATGAGCTTGTATTGGGGAAAACATATTCTTCGAAGGTAGAGTTAAAGAATGCTTTGTGTTTGCATTCAATATCCGAATGTTCCTACTATAGGATTGTTAAGTCAAAAATGAAGGCAGTAACAACAAGATGTATTGATGAAGAATGTAAATGGAGGGTTCGTTTCACTAAGCTTGGGGAATCAAGTTATTTTACAACAACAAGGTATGTGTCCACACACACATGTTCGTATCACATGAGGAGAGCCGGTAACAGGGGAGCTTCCTATCAAGTAATTGCAGAGAAAGTGAAATCAATGTATGTTGTACATTATAACTGAACCTTATGTTCTTGAATGTAAGTTGTGTACTAATTTGTGTACACAATGTTTATGTAGGTACGGAAACTCGAAGAAGTTACCTTCGGTTAATCAGATAGTCACTGTTATGAAGAGTTTACATCGAATATATGTTAGTTATTGGAAGTGTTGGAAAGCACAGGAGGCCGTGAAAGACATGATTAGAGGAACTTCAAAAGATAATTATAGCTCCATCCCCGCATATTTGTATATGTTAGAGGAAGTGAACAATGGTACAGTTTCTGCCCTTGTACTTGATGAGGAAAATCGTTTCAGATATGTATTTGTCGCGTTTGGTCAATCTATCAAAGACTTTGGTGCAATGCGAAAGGTACAAAACCTTTAATCATAACAATATGTAGTAATTTCTAATATATTATGTATTTCAAAAGTGTACATTTTTGATAAATATGTAGGTTATTACGGTAGATGGCACACATTTAAGTGGGAAATATGGAGGGGTGTTGCTCGTTGCAACTGCGCAAGATGCAAATCAACAAATCTATCCCATTGCTTTTGGAATTGTTGATAGTGAGAATGATGCGTCTTGGGATTTCTTTTTTAATAATTTGAGTCGTATCATTCCGGATAACAAGGAACTTGTGTTTGTTTCCGATCGACATAATTCTATAAAGAAGGGTATTTCATCGAACTATCGTTTGGCATTTCATGGTTACTGTATTTGGCATCTTAAGGGGAACCTGTGAAAGCGGACAAGATCGAACCGTATACTACAAATGTTTATTGAAGGGGCGAAGAAATGCAGAGAATCTGACTGCATTGAACTACTTAGGCAAATATCTCTGGTATGTGTTGTTACATCATGGATTCATTTGTTCATTATGTATATAATATGTATACTTATGTTAATAAATATGTATAGGAAAAGCCAAAGGTGGGGGAGTTGCTTACTGATATGGGGATATCAATGTGGGCTCGTTCGTTATCTCCTGGAAAAAGGTATAACATAATGACTAGCAACAACGCCGAGTGTGTTAACGGCATAATGAAAGAAGGGAGGGAATATCCAGTGTTAGCAATGCTGGATGAAATCAGACAATTTATGTCACGGTGGTTTGCGGAATGCCGTCAAAAATCGCAATCTTGTGTGGATGTTTCCACACCAAAAGTTGAGGCTATCATTCAAAAAAGGTTTGATGAAGCAGGTTCTTACTTTGTGTACACACTTGACGCAGAAATGATGGAATTTGAGGTAAAAAGGGCGGATGAACATGTCATTGTTTGTTTGCAAATGAAGACTTGTGCCTGCAAAGAGTTTGATATAGAAGAGATACCATGCATACATGCAGTAGCTGCAGCAAAACATGTAGGTATGAGTCCTTCTTATCTTGTAGTAGGCATTACCACCACACCTGCAGCTCACTTGTACGATGGCCCATCTGCTCTTTACCTAGTGGATATTGAGTTATTCCGAACCGCGTCAACATACTTGGTGTTAGACTTAGGCCCTGTTTAGTAACGTGGTATGGGAGTGTTTTTTAGATTTCAAGTGGGGTCCGCAAATTGGAAACTCTGTTTAGTTTGAGATTTGGAAAATGGGTTCGAGTTTTGTGTAAGATTTTCTCGGCTTTCATTTTGAGATTTGTGAAACCTTTTCCACGAAGATTCCGCCAGGTTTGAGATTGTGTTTGGGATTTGAGTTCCTTATCTGCCCTCAAAATGACGATTGTTTGCCCTTTCCCTATTGTTCTTTTGTTTATGGCCGGGAGAGAAATCGTCAAAGAGAAGGACAACGTTGTATGCATCTTGAAGAAACTACAACGAGAAGGACAAATCGAGGTATTTATCTACACCCATCTATGGTTTCCTTGTTCGTTTCTGTGCCAACCTCTTTCTCACATTCCATTCTCGTTTTGGTTGATACAGAATCCGATAAGTCAAGCCTGTGAAGAAAGGTTCCAACTTTTACCTACGACTCTCTACTTTCATGTGTTTGTTCTCGATTAGGGTTTTCGAGCATGGTAGTGTGTGTTTTCGATTAGGGTTTTTTGATTAGGGTATTCATTTGTGTGTCTTTTCGATTAGGATTTCCCGTTTCTGTGTCCTTTCCTATTGTTCTCACATTCCATTCTCGTTTTGGTTGATACAGAAGCCGATAAGTCAAACCTGTGAAGAAAGGTTCTAACTTGTTTTTACATACGACTCTCTACTTTCTATTTCATTATAGTGTTGAATTTGCTTCTGTGTGTTCTCGATTAGGTTTTTCGAGCATGTTGTGTGTTTTCGATTAGGGTTTTCGTTTCTGTGCCCTTTCCTATCGTTCTTTTGTTGGATCTTGTTTGGTTTCGATGCATTTGTTTGTCTTCTTGATTAATATTTGAAGAAGGTTTCATCTAAATATTCATTACAGAGAATTTTAGCTGGTTTCATTTGATGATCTGATTTTTCTACTAAATTGCCCTCATGATTCAGCTTTTATAGTGTTTATTCTTTGATGATTAGTCAGCTTTCATAGTTTTGGATAGTTTATGGCAACATGAATGTAGAAGTTGTGAAGCCAAACAATTTATGTTTTGGATAGTTTATGCAGAACCTCGGCATCCATTCTGAACTAATATTTCTGTTCATATATCCATAACACATGAGATATGAACTTGTTATTGTATTCATTCACTCATATTATGCCTAGAATATGTACAACATGTGCATATATTAAAGGTTATTTTGTGTGTGTGCGTTCGTGCAGTATGACAGGGAAGTCTCCAATGACAGAAAGGAAGGGAACGGATGGAAGTTATGGCCGAGGACAATTATGGGAAGTGGAGGATTCAACAGAATGCGAATGGATGTGGGGCTCATCCGATGGGTATTTCTATAAGTTACCACAGGTAAGTTTTGACAACTTGTTCTTCAATATTTCTTCATCGTTTTAAATGTTTTATTTATAGTTATATGCTTGTTTATAATTAAATGTTGTTGTTAAATTATATACAGAGCTCTGACGAGGGTGGCTCGCTTAGCCAGTCCATGGACTCTGGTTTCCACTCAACTGGTTCAGGTTGCTCCAGTTTTATGTGTGAGAACGGTCTTCGCTTGGCGGCAATAAACAAGCATCAAAAGTCACACCTTGATGCTGTTACCCTGCGCGCAAATAAGGCAGAAATAGGAGAGAAGGCAATGGAAAAGGAGAACACTGTGCTAGCAACTCGAGTTTCAGAAGTCACAACTCGATATTGTACGTTGGGGGTAGATTATGCAGTTGCAAGGTCCGTGATCAAAAAGCAGTGCCTGGAGATTGTTGTGACTAGGGGGATCGCAGGCTTATGTGTCGTAATTGCATTCATATGCTTGGTTGGTTTGTTTAAGTTGTACCCTTTGTTGTAAGGTTGTGCAATAACTACTCGAATTTCTGAAGTCACAGCTTGATGTTGTATCTATTTTGGTAATTACATTGTTGTAGTAGCAATGCTTTTGTATAAACGATGTACAACATCAGGCTGTAGGATGTATGGTTCCATTTTGTACTCGGTGCAACAAGACAGTCGAAGAATGTATCAACTTCAGGAAGTCTATGTAATTACTCTTTTTATGTATGGGTTGCCCTTTCAGTTTCTCTTTTAATCATAACAGGAGTAGGAAAATAGAAACGAGTTTATACAGTATTAGAAGTGCATAAATTGCAGATAGTTGATGCTGTCTCACAAATGTGTTGACCTATTCAAATGCTTACTCAAACAAAAAATAGACTCAGTTTTTGTACAAGAACAGCCGGATATAGAAGAACCATTGGCTCTATATTCTAATGACAAATATTATAGGTAGTGGTTCAGTTCATTTTTTGTTTCAAAAGGCACCAAATGCCCCCTTATAAACCCTAGTCTCCTCTTTCTACCAAAAACCGTTCAGCAGGTCCACAAATTGATTGCTTTCTACCAAAAATCGTTCAGCAGGTCCACAAACTGATTGCTACTACAAGTATGGCGTGAAGGTCTCACCAGTTTCTGATTCTTCTTCTCTTTCTTTACATTTGTGTTCGGTTCATTTTTTGTTTCAAAAGGTTACTGTAAGTGCAGGTCTCACCAGTTGCTGATTCTTCTTCTCTTTCTTTACATTTGTCTTCAATTCATGTTGAAAGGAACTCTCTTCCCTAGTACAATCTTCTTCTCTTTCTTTTTATACCCTACGCTCGTCTTTACATTTGTGAGACATGCACTTACAGAATTATTTTGTGAGAGATTCTTCATCTTTTTCTATATTACGTGTCTTCAATTGAAGTTCAATTGACTTGGCTAGTACGATATTTGAAGATCGGTATGATTCTGAGCAGTGATATGATTCTGAGTACTAAAAGTAGCTAAATCCAATTGCTGATTCTTCTATCAATTTTGTACAGGTTCTTTGACAATAAAAAAAAGGGAAAGAGGTCATAATGTCTAGTTGCTCGTCGTCATGTAATGGTAATGTTGATGGTCTGAAGTGTTATTGTGGGTTTAAAGTTAGAATACTAACAGCAAAAACAAGTCTCAACTACGGTAGGAGGTTCCTTAGATGCCCGTCGTACAATGAAATTTCACAAAGAAGTAGTTGCTCCTACTTTGAGTGGGTTGATGAACCCTTCAGTGGAAGAGCTCGAGATGTCATAAGAGGTTTGGTGAAAGAAAAGGATGAATCTACAATTCACATCCGTTCCATGAAGGAAGCTCTCAATTTTGAGAAAGTCCACAACAACCATTTGCAAGAGCAGTTAAAGAAGATGGTGATTGACAAAGATTCCAAAGGTCTTTCACAACAAGGACAAAAGTTGATTCGAGGGCGTTATTGCTACTTCATTTTCATTATTGTTGTTATTTTTGTTGTTATTCGTTTCTTAATATGAAGTGGTAAACTTCATTTCAGATTCTTACTTGTGGTCTGTCAAATATTTATTGTGTAGTTTCCTTTGTTTATGTAATCATCATTGTAGATAACAACAAAACAATTGTACATCCACTTTGTTTGGATGATATATTTGTGCTATGGTTATGTAATGGTTATTTATCTTAATTTAATTTGCAAAAATTTCTGATAGCAAATAGCCAGACAAATTCTATCTCGGCTTTCTATAGTATTGTTATCTGTCAATTTCAGATTCTAATCAGATGACTATGGCCATACAGCTTGCTATCCTAGTATTAGCCAGTCTTCTAATCAGAAGAAGTGGAATGCTCATGTTGCAGCCCACAATAGTGCAGCAATTTCATCACGTACCCATAGAAGCTGATATTCATGCCTATGATCATAGAAACATCAGGAAGCACAAACTTCAAGTTACACATACAGAAAGCTGAACTCAGCATTTCAACAGCAAGAGATGTTAAACACTTACCAACCCAACCAGGATGTTTTTGCATGATTACATCAAATGCTGTCATTTGTTCCAAAATGATGAAATCAATCATTGAAGTATGGTTAGCATTTTTAAATCTGTCACCAACTCAACATAAAGTGAGTAAAGAATTCATGTATTAATCAGATGTTCCAAGTTGACCATGCCAGGATTAAAGGGACGAATACAAAAGCTAAAGAACCTGATGAGGCCTCATGCTAGGTCGAGGCCCGTGATATTTGGAAACTCCAGTCCATGATGCGACAAAGAAGCTGCATATCAACTCGACAAGAGACCTCTACAGGGAGAAGATGAAGAAATGAGCATCAATACCATAAACACTACTATGCATACTGTCAGCTAGCTTAGAAATAATGTAAGCTGATATCTTTAACATAGACGAGTTTTCTCCTGTTATATCATCATATTGAATACATGCAATGGTGGGGAGTAGTAATAAAATACAAATCTATCAGATGCAAGCTGACTATGTGTAAGAAACATATTAGTGGAAAATGTTTATGATACACCACTAGCAAAGCCTCTTTTGGCCGGATTGAGATTCTTCTCTTTCTTGCAGCTCTATGAAGCTTTTGTCAAGAAATTCTTTAAGGGTTCTTTTGGTATTCACTTAGTTTATATTAGGTGTAAACTCTAGATGATTATACCTCCAGCTCTGGTTTACTTATGTTCCTATTGTTCCTTTCACATTTGTGTAATATATTTCGGTGTAGTTTTTACCAAATAAAATGGAGCAATTAATCAAGTGTGGATGAACAGTTTTACTAGACAAGAGAAAGCAAACAGTTAATAAGGACAAATACCTCAAGTTGCAGGGGGATTTGACTTGAAGCAACGTGTGAAATAGTCCTGCAAACCACGACCATGGAAGAAGATGGAGATGAAGGCTTCTTGTTCACCAGCAAAAAACGATCCTATTCTTCTCTACAGACAGATTTGAGCTTCTGTTGCTATATGAGCTTCTATTGATTTCAGGTGGAACCGCTGATCCTATTCACATTCCTTCTCTACAGACAGATTTGACTCCACAAACACGATCTGAGCATACATACATATTGTAGTCAGTTTTCGTGAATATAGTGGAATGACTGTGCAGTTACAATTTTTAATTGTACATATTATCATCTGTGCAGTTCAGCTTGCTTGAAGATAACTCGAGATGTCAGTTTTATGGCCTAAAAGTTCAGCTTGCTGAACTAAGGTGAAAAACAAAATATATGTAGCAAAAAGTTGGGTCCAATAGTATTAGCACAAATCAGATATGGTTCAATACAAGTTATGACCAATAGTCGGGTCTAATATTTAAAGAACCTAAAAGATTTAGCAAAATCAGATATGGTTCATTACACAACTATTTTCATACAGTCATCAAGAGGTGGAATGCTCATGTTGCAGCCCACAATAGTGCAGCAATTTCATCACGTATTTTTTTGGTCTCCCCACTTGATGATCCTTCTTCTCTCATCTCTTCATGCTCCACATCATTGTCTGAGTCTGTTAATTCATCCAAAATGTCCTCCTCATGCCCGTCCTCATCATAGTCATCTGAACTTGAGAAACATTCATCTTGAACCTCGTTTTGTGGTTCTTCTCTTTGCGCCTCATTGATAAAATTATTGAGAGTGAAACAAGCCAAAATAATATCCACTTGCGTGTCCACACGATAACTTGACATCACTCGCAAGATCTTCCATCTAGCCTTTAACACACCGAAGGACCTCTCAATACAACTTCTAAGGGAGGAGTGCAACTTGTTGAATGCTTCTTTTGCATTTTCTGGCGCCACATTTTCAAACTGTGAAGGATGGTACCGAGTTTTGGAGTATGGAACCATGTAACCTTCCTTATCGGGGTACCCTTTATCCACCAAATAGTAACGACCTGTATTTTGTGTATGAATGTCACTCAATGTGCATATAAAATAATATTATCAACACTTAAAATAAGAACCGTGCATAACCTGGTGGTGGATGCGGGAAGCCCATAGATGGGGTAGTCACGGCGTGCTCAAAAACTTTTGCATCATGGGCGCTGCCCTCCCAACCGGCGGACACCAAGGTAAAGAACATGTCAAAGTCGCATACAACCATGACATTGAACGTTGTGATCCCTTTACCACCTCGGTATGGAATCTGGTCAGTCTTTGGAATACAAGCATTAATGTGAGTTCCGTCAATGCACCCGATCGCCCCCTTAAAGTACGGGGAATACCTATCATCACTTCTAATGTGGCTAGGGACCTCTGAAAACAAGGGGTCTCGGGGTCTTATTAGATCTCGTGCCATTCCATGCAATCCATGATGGCGACCGACAATCGCTTCTAGCACCTCGTGTATGACAATGTGAATTGTTGCAGTAGACCTTTGAAATCGTTCTGAGACGGTTCGGTATGTCAGTCCTTGTGCCAATGTATACACGAAGACACCGACCTTCTCCACAACACTCATCCTCCTTGAACCATGCAACCCATAAACCTCGGTAAGAACCGTGCATAATTTCCTAAAGACATGCTTCTCCATCCTAAAAGCATTAATACACCTTGTCTGTGTTTTGGAGTTCAAAATTGAATTGATCCACCTACATCCAGTGAAACCTGAATTGTACATAGGAATCTTGTGTACATGCTTGTAGTAGTGTTCAGCAATGCAATCGTTTTGCATTCTCGCAACGGCCATGGAAGTAAGCAACATCCGCCTGCGCCGAGAACTATTCGCTGTCATTTATTCTTCTTCCTAATGCAGGTTCCAATCTCACTGTGTTGGGAAGGAAAAAGGGTAAATCAGCTAGCTATTACAAGTACATGCTGATTTTTTTATGACAAGCAAAAAATCAACTCAATCAGATTTGCACTAATCCAAGCAAGAAACAAACAAATCAAGGATAAACATTATTCCTCATTATCAAACTAAATTGAAACACTAGTATTCAACAAACCAAGTACAAACTTAGAACTAATCCAAGCAAGAAAGAAATTAAGGATAAAACATTATTCCTCAATCTCAAACATAATTGAAACAGTATTCAACAAGCCACCACCAAACTTAAAACTAAACTCAAAGTGAAAGACAGAGACCCATCCTCATAAGGACAACAGCAAGATACCATCAAGTTCTGAAAAAACGCTTCCTTGGTCCAAATTTTCATCTTCTGTCATCTTCCCAACTTAAGGATCCATTCCTTTACGATCCTTGTATTCCCACCTCAACCACTCAAGTCTTGACTGGTTGTTAGGAATTAGCATAAACATCTCACGTTGAGACTCGATTGACAACAATGAAACAGCGAAGCACCATAGTGGAGAACCGTCTCGCAAGAACCCTTCCAAAATCATTGTTGAAATGACATTCATGGACTCCTCAGCCAAGTTCCGAGGGGGTTGGCTTGATGCTTGTGCAGCGGAGTTCACCTCATGTTCCCATAGTGACACCATAGCCCGAGTCTGTTGTAATGATGCTGCCACATGATCTTGATACAAGTTGGATCCAATAGACTTGCGCACACTTCTACTGCCTCCTCCTTTGCTGCTAGACACACCCTTTCGTTTCCCCTTTCCGCTTTTAGGCAAAGGACATGAATTGCGGTGCTCAACGTCTTGAAGACCTCCATCCCCACTCACACGGTCACGTGCATCATCAGGATCAACAACTGGTGTGTCTGCACCAAATAGATCATCACCAAGAACTTCAAGATCTTCATCAGCTTCCAAAGGTGTAGTAGTGCCTTCAAAAATTTCCATTGAAGGGGCAACACAGTGTACACCGGTAGCTACTGTCCCCCCATAAATCACCTCCATCATCAGCTCAACATCTGGAGGGATGCCATGGCGCTTGAACACCCGGTAATCGGGGTTTTCCTGATGACATTCAATTATACAAATGATTAACATTAATAATGTATAAATGAATTAAACATTTAACTCAACAAAGAACATATTATAACCTGTAGCTTCCTCGCCCACCACTCAGGACTTGCATCAATACGCTGCTTCTGTAATCCCAACCTAAACCGGTTTCGCCATTCTTCAGTTTTAACCATAACTTCCACTGATTCTTTGTGTTCCCATGCTTGTTCTTCAAAGTGTCCTTGTTGCACTTCATGTTTGTCTTCTGCTCGAAAGACTCAGTCAAACCAATCCAACTGAAACCATTTTTCTGCCCATTTTGTCTTTGATAATCGCATAACAGCTCTAAAAAAGTCTTCGTGAGGGCGTCATTCCACACGAAGGCCTTTTCTTTGCACTGAACTCGGGACTTATTCACTTCACTCGTCTTTGCCATGCCTCTAATGAAGATCTTAAGCAAATTCAGTGCAACTTTCATCCATCGTCCATCATGTATGGATCATATGTGATATAAATCACCAATAAAGGAACATATTCTACCACAAACGCACATACTAACTAAACATATCTCACATTTCACAACAAATCTAAAAACTGAGTAGTTCATATCCTAAACAAAGGCCCAACATCGATAATACAAATACTAACCAAGGCAATCAAAGTTTAATGATAGATATACGAAAATAAGCAATTCAAACTAATAAAAGAACAATAAAAACAAGGGGTAAACGAAAGCACTGCTCCTACAATTGAGGACCCAAAAATCAGATATGGTGAAAACCTCAACATATCAACGAAATGAAGACAGTAGACGTACCTTGTAATTGAACACTCAAACCCGAGAATTGAAGACTTGTAGACTGCAAAGGGAACACATGCCTCCTGTTTACTTGCACCTGGTTGCTGATTTTCAAGACTTGCAAAAAGAACCCTAGAAATCGCGGTTATTCTCCCAAACCTACAACACAGCCACGACCTGAACAAAAGAAAGGAAGAAGACGACCCCAACCGCTTCCAAATTTAGACCCCAAGCGCTTCCGAAACCATGCGCTTGTGAATCGAACACAACCCGGCAAGCAGAGAAAGAATCGCTAGCTTTCACTCGTCAAGAATGAAGAAAAAGATAGACGATGAACAATCCTCAGATTGGGAATTTCAAAGAATGATTCACGTGATCTCTATCCACCCACGTGACAGTGTAAAATTGATAAATAGTTAGGGGCACACAACGTCATCCGGCACAGTGTTTTTCAAAAAATCGAAATCTACAAAAAACCACTCAAAAACTACATACCACAACTACAACTACAACTACAAACCACAACTACAAACCACAACTACGATTTTACTAAACAGGGCCTTATAGTTTTCTTTCCTAGATTGTGAGATCCAGGTGTTTGTAAATCACTTTATGAAGAACGGTCATGGCTCTTCGATGACTACTTGCTAGCAATACAACAAGTATCACTTCTTCAATGTTTAGAGGACTGAGCAGATGACTGCTATTCTAGGCAATAAACTCGGTAAATTCCTTAAAGTTGATAAACTGATGCGTGGTATTAGGATGAAGATAGGTGACTCAACACGTTGGATCAGAAGCAATGGGCAATCATCAACAAATAGATCATTTGTCCGGTCCGAAGCTATAATTTTGTAAATACCCGTGCAAGGAACGGACACTAAACTAGTAATTAATACAGATAGATTCAATCAAATATGTGATAACATCTATATTACATCATTTTAACATGAGAAGATTAAGTTACTAAGGTAACTTTTTTTTTCTAAAAAACAAACTAGGCCCCTAATATTAACATTTAAAATAAAAAAGATAAATAAGATGTGGAAAGAATCTTAATTAAGTATTTAAGGTAACAGTTAAAAGATAATTAATATTTTCAAATATTAATTAGGTTAAAAATAAGGAAACTGGTATAATAAAATTTGGTAACATTTAAAAGATCTCTCAATATCCATCAATCATCATAAATTTTCAGCAAAATCGGATGGGAGTGATTGCAAGAGGGCCTGTCGAAGGCTTCCATGAGATTTAAGATCCAATCGAGAGAGATCGCACCATCAAGAGGCCATGAGATCGGGAATCTAGGTTAATCATCGGGAGAAGAGGACGGATTCTCCGGCGACATGCGGCTGATGGAGGAGGAAAATATGCAGATGCAGCAGATGAGGGTGATTCCGACGGAATCGTGGTGGATTTGGATGCTCCGGTGATGGAGATGGTGGTGGTTGAAGAGGAAGACGTCGGAGGAGGAGAATTCGCCGCCAACGACATCGGTGACTTAAAGGTACGGAAAATATTGAGGCTGACGGAAAATATTGAGGGATGACGTCGGAGGAGAAGAATTCGACACCTCACCTTGCCGGCCATCAACCGCCCTCCCCTTCTTCTTGTAGTTCAGAGCCGTTTTGGGTAGGTGAGACTTCTACAATATTTTGAATAACTTCAGTCGCCATAGTCACGTATGATATATTCGGATAGGGGTTGATTATGTACACATACATATTTTGTGTGTACATATAACATGATGTTGATTAGAATATGTACAGTTTTGTGTTTGCATGTACATATGTTTGTAGTATCTGGTGATTATGTACATATCATGCTGCGAAAATGTTACTGACTAACTATATATGTACATGATGTCGATTAGAATATGTACAGTTTTGTGTTTGCATGTACATATGTTTGCAGACTCTGGTGATTATGTACATATTTTGCTGCGAAAATGCTACTGACTAACTATATATGTACATATGTTTGCAGTTTTTGCAATTGTGTACATATGGCGTTGCGGAAATCTTACCAAGATTGATTCAATATCGTCGTCATGGATGAACGCAAGTTGGGAAGGACGAACATTTCGGAAAATATTTTGATTTCCTTAATAAATGGAGATATTTTGATACCCTTAATAAATGGAGAGAGAGAAAGATATTTACTTTATCATTTTGTAATAATTAGTTGATTAATAAATAGAGAGAGAAAGATATTCTGATTTCTTTAATATCCTCATTTTATTTTAATAAATCCTTTTTATATAATTTCGAGGGGTCTATTTTGTACTCATTATTAAATTGAGGCCCTTTATATGCTCATGGTTATAAAATATACCTACTCTCCCATTTTACCCTTTTAACATAAACTGGAAAACTTTTACCTAGAATACTAGGTCTAATTCAATACATAATTGACAATATTGTAAACAACTAAACATAAAACATCTAAATACACATGAAAACACAAAATTAAAAACACCAACTTGACTTGACCTTAAAACAGAAGCCATATTTACAAAAATTAAGTACCCAAACATGGATCTCCCCAGATACGCATTCAAACGCAAAACTTTGCTACACAAACTTAAATTGTCCTAAAATCAGAAGCAGTATTTACATAAATTGGGTACACACTTGAATCGTCTTAAAATGATTTTATTCGGTCAGTCAAAAAAATACAAACGAGTCAAGGGAATCGAATTTCGAGTACGAGGCGCATCAAGAGTATGCCTTTGGGGCACATCCAGAGTGCGCCTCTGGGGCACATCCAGAATCCGCCCCAGAGGCACACTCTGGATGCGCCCCAGAGGCGTTTTCCGGATGCGCCCCAGAGGCACATCCAGAACACGCCTGTGTTGCCTCTCGTGTCTAATCGAATAGCAACCCCGTTATAAGTTATATTAAAATGAGATAATGTAAAACCTCGACTAACCTCTACAAAGTGTGTGTTGTCTAAGACACACGTTATCGTACGGATCACCGTAGGCGGGCCTTGATTAGGTGTGTTGTCTATCATAGGAAGGAATGTTGACGCTCTATTATCAAGGATAACTAGGGCTATCTTATAGTATGTGTCTGCAGCACACCCAATCATAGGCAACTCCATCCAATATCTACGTGGGCATGGAGCATTTTTAGTCCAGTTAACATTCTTAAGCACATTTATAAATGTGGTGAATACGGTGCACTGCATAGATTCACATGTATAATCATGTTATATATATATATGTTATCATAATTTTATTAAATTTTATAAAATTAAATACTCACCTTTGAATATATTGTTCTTCTCAAGTTCAACTCCATAAGTATCTTTTTCCTTATTACTAAGAAATCTTCATTTGGAAAGCCCAAAACCAAAGCAATAGATTTGTATCTGCAATTACCGTCACCTAACACATTCATGGCTCCATTCACATATGGTCCCATGAATTTTCGGAATTCCCCTTCTTTCCAAGGATATTTTCCATCATCATGTGTAACCTCAGGTGTAGCATCTACATCAGTTGGTTCCTTTCCTTTACGACGTAGCTGACTAGATGGAGTGGAGAAAAAAATTCAAGAAAATCGAGATAAAAGATGAAGAATGCGGTAAACAATAGAATGAACAATGAGCTAATAGGGATAAATATGTAATGCATAAAAACAAGAGTAAAAAAACTCACTCTCCAAGTGTAGCCTCTGCATTGTTTGCTTTTTTTCCCTTTTGAACCTCGGGGACGGCCAGGGCTACGTCTAGGTGTAGCCTCTCCGTCATCCGGATCCACCACTCTCTCGGAACGGGGACGTATAAGACCACGCCTTGTCGAATGCTCAAACGAACTTTACTCTCTTCTTGTTGATCTCACGGTTGGTGGTCTTCCCTTGGTCCAGACCTTTTGTGTTGGCTTTATCATCGTGGTACTTCCCGGATTCTCGATGTCCTCGAGGCAAAATGTCATCTTCTCCATCTCATCGGGGGTGAGCGTGTTAGAGTCCATTCTTTCTTTGAATCTGTTCAACGACACTAGGCTCGGATTGATGGGATCACCACCACCACCACCACAACCACCACCATCATCATCATCATCCATGTCACCATTGGGAAATATAATTGGAATCCAATGAACTTGCTTCCAAAATAGGTGGATCTGATTCAATGTTATTGCTCTCCTTGCCCGGATCGCTATGGTAAAGTCATGTAAACATGGCACTCCATAAGCTTCCCTCCAATAACTATCCCGACATACAATATCATCTCTTGTCCTACTAGATTTGGTAAAGTTATCCCACAAGAGCGTGAAACACTCATTGGTGACATAGCCTCGAAGCAAGTCAAACATCGGTATACGCACCTTCCGAGGAATCCTCGCCCGTGACATCTCTAACAAAGCTTGTTTGAGTAATTTGTTTTGCCATACATTCATCTCCCCTCTTTTCTTCTTTGAAGTTGTACTTTTGAATTTGGAACCCAGTTATCCTTCACCCCGTGAGTCTCTTCTTCTTAATCGTCTATCTTATGTGATTATACTCCTTGCTTGATTTTTTTTATTGTAGAGATTGTTGTAACTTGGTATGTACACTAATTGTTTGATAAAATGCCAAGTTGATTCATTATTATTTTTGGTTGTGTTGTGTTAATTCATAGTTCATCCAAGAAATAATAGCAGATGAAGTTGTGAGTGAAGCTTGGGGACTTCATTAACTGAATGCCTGGGAATTCAGATGAATTAGTTTTCGGGATGTTGCTTGGTGCATGCCATAAAGTTCATAATGTAGATATTGGTGAGCAGGTAATAGTTGTTGTTGGAGATTGCACATTCTGACTCTCAAAACTTACATTGTTTGATCAAAGGTGTTTGTCAAAATAAAGGTTGAGATGATGTTGTAAGATTGAGAATGTTAATGAAGCAAAAGGGATAGCTAAGATGTCGGGTTGTAGTTGGATCAAATTGAGAATCAACTCTATGAATTTCATGTTGGTGATGACTTGAATCTTTAGTTCTTCAAAACTATGTAGCCTATTTAGTTTGTGAAGCAAAGAGTTGATGGAGGAGTACGTACCAGATGAAAATAGATTATAACATATATAGCATGTTCCATTGCTGCCGGTTTTGTGATTTTGAGCATCAAGGATTATACTTGTATAGTTTGAAGGTGATAAAAGAGTTTGTAATTACTTTAGCTTTTTTTCTTCTTCTGTTTTCTTGTTGAATTATTTTGCTAAATTTTTAACGGTCTCAATTATTTTGCACGGTCTCAATTATTTTGCTAAACTCTTGTTGAATTAATGTCCAACTTTTAACGGTCTCAATTTGAGATGATGTTAAGATATTAATGTCCATTTTTGATTGAGACGTGAACTTTGATTTGGATTTCACATAAAATATATAGAGTCGCAACGAGATAGGTTAAACTCGATGCTCAACCCTTTTATCGGGCGCAAAAAAAATCTGTCAACTGGGCGCAGCCAGAGTGTGCTTCTGGGGCACATCCTGAATCCGCCCCAGAGGCGCATTCTGGATGCGCCCCAGATGCATACTCTGGCTGCGCCCCAAAGGCGCACTATGGAGGCGCCCCAAATGCAGAATTCGTCCGTGTTGTCTCCTTTGTCTGATCGAATAGCAACCCCGTTAAAAGCCTTAATTACAAAAATTGAATACATAAACATGGATATCCCTACATACACATGCAGCACACAAAACTTGTATACAAAAACTTGAAACGCTCGAATGTTAGAAGCCATATTCACAAAAATTGAGTACATAAATTACAATCGCCTTTGAATCAGAAGCCATATTTACAAAAAATTTGAACATAGACATGTATCTCCCTAAATACATATGCAAAACACAAAAACGAATACACAAACTTATGTCATATTAGGTTTCACATGGGCACTGGTGATTGGGATGGAGACGATTGTTGGCTGCTGCCTGTTTCTCCACAAACACCAAGGATAGAGGGTTACCCAGGTAGAAAAATACTACAGTGGGGGAATGAGAGGGAAGTTGTCAACCCTTCCTTGCTACCAAACCTTGCATCTCTAACTCTGTACAATTGTGCAAAAGTAAAACATCTAGGAACCATTTGTTTGCTTCTTAATCTTAAGTCTCTTTGTCTTTGTTCATTGAAGGAATTAGAATACATTTGTACAGAAGTAGCATTAAGGTCTAGTACCAATACCTCAACATTCTTCCCTTTATTGGAGACCCTTGTATTGGACACTATTCCAAAACTGAAGGAATGGAGGAGAAAAGTAGAAGGTTGCATAGCATTAGCAACACACACATGAGGGTCGACATCATCATTCATTTGCTCCTTTTGTGTTTCACTCTCTTTCTCGACTGGGTTTGAGAAGTTGTCCAGAGCTCAAGTCCATCCCGCTATGTCCACATCTTCAACAACTATCCCTTTATGCGGATGTGGATATACCACAATTGATGTCATCAGTACGGTCAAACTCATCGTCTCTCGAGCAGATAACAATCAGTGACTACAATGGACTAATGAGCTTTCAGGTCGAAGCACTTCCAGCTCTCCTCTCTCTGAAATTCATAAAATGCAAACAGTTGAAGAATTTGCACATTCCACATCTCACTGCCCTTAAGTATTTGGAGATTAGAGAATGTCTAGAGTTGGAGCTTTGGGATCAAAATGAAGAGAACAGGTTACACATCGATTGGCTTTCCCTCCCCAAATTCTGTGAGATAAGAGTAGATTCACTTCCCGAACACCTTTTGGGTCGTCCGTTGCTTGGTGAGTTAACAATCCCATTTCATTTATAGATTTCCGTTTTACAACTTGAACCTTTCCTTGTTTCATTCATGTCATGACACTTGCCATACTTGTGATTTTCTTTTATGTTTTACAAAGGGTATTTTCCAAGGGGACAAGGAGTACGTACTGTACTGTTGTGCTTCTTACAGCTTCATCTAATTTGTACCAAAACAACTGTAGGCATGAGATGGCTATGGAGACTCCACAAAAGCTCAGAAGGAGGTACTGTACTGTACTGTACTGTTATGCTTCTTAATCTAAGCTCTAATTTTGGGTATTAAACTCCAAGGATTATAAATTAGTTACAATTATTCTTCTGTATGGTAAAATAACATAAAATAATAAGAGTCCCAGTTTGGTTGAAACTTTATTAGTTACAACTATTCTTCTGTATGATAAAATGTTAAGAGCTATGATTTTTATATTACCACTTGCTTACTTTTCATAAACAATAACGTCGAGTAGCATAAAATATTAAGCACTAGACTAACTTTAATAAGTGATACACCTGTAGACCAAACATATGATTCAGCACTATTTTTAAACTTTTATCAAACATATAATTTTGGGTAGCACTTGCCCGCTTTCTTCGACCAGTGTGATGATAATTGAGCATTTTTGGGTCCCATTCAACGTCAATCAGATGCAACTCAATAATTCTCGTCCATAAATATACATGGAGGGATCTACAAATCAACCTACTCAGATAACAAATTCTTCATTACCACCACAAGCCAAAACCAATATGGCCGAAGCTGCCATGTTCAGCGTTGCTTCCAAGCTCTTGTCTACGGTTTCCTCTCCGGCGTTCGAGAAAGCTTATGAAAGGGTCTGTTCGATTTGGGATGCAAGGGATGAACTCGATAAGCTTAAGAGAAGTATTCAAACGATCCAGGCTGTGCTTCTTGATGCTGAGAAGAAGCAAGAATCATCCGCTGCTGTTAAGGATTGGATCAAGAGAGTTAGGGACGTGTTGTATGAAGCCGAGGATTTGTTTGATGAGGTGGCCACCGATGATATGCTGAAGCAACAGATCATCAAAGGAGGCAACAAGATCTTAAGCAAGGTACGGGTTTCTTGTTCTAAGTTAAACCCAATTGCCTCTAGAGATTCTATTGCTAAGAAAGTTAAGGCTATCCGAAAGAGTTTACTTGAGATCTCTACTGATATGGCCCAGTTTGAATTTGTGAGATGTCAACATGAAGCACCGGTTAGCGGTGTTAGTAAAGGAAAAGATCCAGGCTGTTTTGTTGATTCAAAGGATGTATTTGGTAGGGAGGAAGACACGAAAGCCATTTTGAAATTTCTTTTTAATGACTCAGATAGTGTTGTGTCCGGTGTTCCTTTCGTTGTTGCCGTAGTTGGGATAGGGGGTATGGGCAAAACTACGCTTGCACAACTAATTTACAATCATGAAGAGGTTGAGAAGAAATTTGAAAAGAGGTGGTTTGCGTGCATTTCTGATACATTTGACGAAAAAGAAGTCCTTGGAAAGATCTTTCAATCTGTGTGTGGTGAAAACTACAGTAATTTTAGTGTCGGTCAACTACAGACTAAAATTCGGGAGTCAATGAAGGGTATCAAGAACTTTTTGCTTGTCCTAGATGATGTGTGGGATGAAGATCATGGTAGGTGGCAAGATAGAATGAGTTTGTTAAGAAATGGTTCAAGCGGCCATAAGATAGTTGTCACTACAAGATCCTTGTCCGTTGCAAGGGCCGTGGGTGCATCAACAACTCATAACTTAGATGGGTTATCAGATGACGAGTCATGGAATCTATTCAAAAGGGTTGCATTTACTCCAGAACAGGAGATAGATTCAAGATGGATTGAGCTCGGAAGAGAGATTGTGAAGAAGTGTGCCAACGTTCCTCTAGCCATAAGGAGTATAGGTAGCCTTCTTTATACAAAAACTACCATTCAAGAATGGAAGTCCTTTAGAGACCAGGAGCTCTTAAAGCTAGCGGAGCAAAGTGGTGATTCCATTATGAATACACTAAAATTGAGCTATGAACACCTACCATCAAACTTGAAGCATTGTTTTGCTTATTGTGCCCTATTTTCAAAAGATTATGGTTTTGAGGTACAGAAGTTAATATACTTTTGGGTTGCCCAAGGATATGTTAAGCCATTTAATGAATCACAAACTGTTGAGGACGCAGGTCATTCTTATTTCATGGATTTGTTTAGGAGGTCTTTCTTTCAAGAGGCGAGATATAATGAGCAAGGTGAGATTAGATGGTGCAAAATGCATGATTTAGTTCATGATTTGGCACAATCAGTGTCGGGAGAAGAAATTTGTATGGTAAGCGTGCAATCCAATCACTTTAAGGAAAGTGCACGGCATGTATGGGTTGTGTGTGACACGAATAACTCATGGGAAGTTCTTTCACAACTTAATACCAACCGGGTTCGTTCTGTTTGGACCAATTGTATTCGTCCTGTTGATTTGACTCTTGATGAGCAATTGACAAAATTCAAGTACTTGCGCACGTTGAGTTTGCCATGGTTGAGAATTGAGAGTGTTTCAAGTAGTATTGGGGAGTTAAAACACTTGAGATTTGTTGATCTTGCGGCTAACAAATTTGAATGTCTTCCTGATTCTATAACGAATCTATTGAATTTACTATTACTAGACCTTAGTTGGTGTTATAAGCTTAGAGCCTTGCCGGATAAGTTTAGGAAGTTGATCAATCTCAGGTTTTTGAATATTGAGTGGTGTGAGGAGTTGAAACATATGCCACCTGGGTTTGAGGAGTTGACATGTTTGCAGCACTTGAGTACTTTTCACGTGGGGAAAACAAGTGAGGGAGTTGAAATGAGTGGACTTAATGCATTAGTGGGAATAATGCCACAACTTAGAGGAAAGCTGGACATCAAGTTTCACATGAACACAAACGAGTGGGACGGAGACGAATGTTGGCAGCTACATGTGTCTCAATTACACACGCTACGGATAGATGGATACCCTCGTAGGATGGAAATTGTTGACCCTTGCTTGATATCAAACCTAAGTCTGTATAGTTGTTCAAAAGTAAAATATTTGGGACCCTTAAGTTTGCTTCCTAATCTCATGTATCTTGATCTTCATTATTTGCCGGAATTAGAATACTTGGATGATGAGGGCAGACACAAAAAGAGTTGTATAGGAGTAGCATCAGTGTCTAGTACAACATTTGGGACCTCCACATTCTTCCCTTCTTTGGAGACCCTTGAGTTGTATGGTATGCCAAAAATGAAGGGATGGAGGAGGAAAGTAGAATCAACGTCTACAGTAGGAGAACATGATCCTCCTTTGTTTGCCTCTCTTTCGGCGCTATCTATTTTTAGTTGCCCAGAGCTCAAGTCTGTCCCGCTATGCCCACGTCTTGGGAGACTATCCTTTGATGGGAGTGTGGAGTTGATGGAATTAGTACGGTCAAACACATCATCTCTTCTTGATCTCTATGTCAACTACAGTGACTTGATGTCTTTGCACCTCACTTCACTACATCTCAAAGAAATACATGTCGTTCGCTGCAATGAGCTAATTACCATTCAAGTTGAAGCACTTCCAACTCTCCTGTCTTTGACTATTAAACACTGTAGAGGGTTGAAGAATTTTCACATTGAAGATCTTATTGCCCTTGAGGAATTGAAGATACGTAATTGTCCAAAGCTCGAGTTGTGGGAAGAAGAAGAAGATGAAGAGAAGAGGTGCCGTGTAGATATAGATTGGGATTCCCTCCCCAATCTCCGCGAGATAACATTAGATATAGTTCCCCCTCCAGAGAAGCTCCCCGAATCCCTCCTATGCCGTCAAGCCCTTGGCAAATTACAATTGACAACGAAGGTGAGTTCTTTCGTGAACGTACCTTAAATCATCTACAATTAACAATGCAAATTTGCATTACTAACTCTGATTTTTTCATTGTATCATACCAAATAGAAGCCTTCGTTGATATGACCTTCTACTTCGACATTGCACCTGATCAACTCAGCAACAAATCTAAAGCATAGCCACTCATAAAATGACGTTCCGGTTCGACTTTCAATCTCCAGCATGTGATTGTTCTTGTACAAGAGATGATGTATCTACTTGAGTATCTCATACCACATGTCACAAAAAGGTACTGCATTCTCCATGATAATCCTTCTTTCTCGCTTTCATCTTTCTTAGTTGTATGTGTTACTTAGACACGAGTTTTGCCTTTTTCCATCTTCTGTAGAGCTTCAACGTCTACGATTGACAAGCTTTGTAGTAGGCATTACCACCACACCTGCACCTCACTTGTACGATGGCCCATCTGCTCTTTTCATTACTTTGATTCTTGTTTGCTTTTCTCTGTATGTTTTTCTTTTCATTTATTTCTTGAGCTTTGCAACCGGATATTGGATTGTTTTTTTTACCTACTGGATATTGGGTTATTCCGAACCGCGTCAACATATTTGGTGTTAGACTTTACTCATAGTTTTTTTTTACCTAGATTGGTAGATTGTGAGATACATGTATCCTTACTTGGTCCGGTCCATTTTAGGTTCAGACCTATGATTATGATTTTGTAAATATCACAGGTTTTTCAGTTCATCCGGTCTGTATTGTTCCGGTCCTTTCCGGTACAGGTCCACCTATTGATGAACCTGAACTTCAGAAATCTGCTACTATTGAACTTAAGAAACTGCTACCGATGAACTTCAGAAAATTTCTGTTGTCTCAAATGCTCATATGGAAATCTATCCACAATCAAAAATTCTCGTGATATATGAGAATGACTCTCAAGTGCTTGAACAACCTATGAGAAGCTACAAAAGTTCTTTAAAATCACATAAACATTCCAAGAAAGCTTTGGCTTTAACAACTAGCTTCATAAATACTAGGCAAACGTCTAACACTATCCACTGATATTGATGCTAGAATTAGATTAAATGAAAAAAACAACATTATGGTTACCAATACAGAACCCATAGTAGAGGCAAGGGGACGGGACCCTTGCCGTGAACAACAATGAAAACATTTAGCTGAAATTAGGGGCAACCCAAAGAAATTCGCTACTCTCCAGGATATTACTCGGAAACGTCGCCCAAAAGCTAGTGGTGTTATTGTTAGCTATGTCATATTTTCAAATAGTGATAATGGATTTACTCCGAAACATTCTGAAAGGAGACGGAATATTCCAAAAGACGGTGGAATATTCCTGAAGGAGGCGGAGTTACTTGGAAGACAATAGAGATAACTAGAACTCGGCGAAACCTCGTAGAATAGACTAGAAACCTAAGTAAAGTTCTAGATTTGTACATAGGATAGTAGAGTGAGAAGACTCCGAAATGAACTAGGAAAATGAAGGTCCGAGACCTCCATGGAAGAGGTGACAATGACTATAAATAGGGACATTTGGATCACTCCATCTAAAAGAGAGTAATAAGGCTTCTTAAGGAGAGCTTGTAAGTGAGGTTATTATAGTGTGTGAGTGCACAACAAAATACCCGTTTATACATACTTGGTGAGTCGGGAAAACACCATTTCCCAAGACCCCAACACTTATTTTTTGAGAGCCAAAGATGCATGATTGAATCTATATTTGTCAATAATATTTGTTTTTTGTCTCATTAATTTTGTCGTTATTTGGCAGGTATCGGTACACCTTTTCTATAGGATTAATTTCTATTGTCATTCGAATGGATTTACTCAAACCTGACTAATATTGGACTTATTATTGCCTCTAGCTGATTATGTAAACTGAATTATATATGACAGGCATGAATGAATGCTAACCTTGTTTTAATTTTCCACATTTCTTACAAGTTTTGTATTGAATGTGGTTTTAATAGTTTGTCATTTGTATCAGAGTGAGCTTTTAGTGCAAGAGTCTTCATACTTGATTAAGAAGTGCAGCTCCTCATGCTTGGTATCACTTTATTTCCACTTGCTAGCTTTGTCCTACAATGTCATAAACGATAACGTGCTATATATCATAAAAGATAAAGAAATAATTAGAGAAAGAGTACCCAAAAAATTTGCATTTTGTGAAATGGGTCTCTATTAAGCTAACTAGATAAAATAGGTCTCTAAAATATAAAGTAGGGCACTGTTTGAAAGAATTGAAATAATGGTTCTGCAGGCTTTTTTCAGATGATTTGATGTTCACTTTTTTAGTTTACCCAAAACAAACACTACTTACCCACAAATACTGCTTACCCACAAATAGAACAGGAAATGTAAACAAACACATTACCCAGGAATATATTACCCAAAAATACATTACCCAAGAAGTTTGATTACCCAAAAATAGAAACAAACACTGCTTACCCACAAATAGAATAGGGAAATGTAAACAAACACTGCTTACCCACAAATAGAACAAGAAGTTTGAGTGTTTTAGATTCACAAAAACAAGAGATGAGAAGTTTCAGATTATCCAGAAATATATTACCCAAGAAGTTTGAGATTACCCATGGATAGATACAAACACTACTTACCCACAAATAGAACATGGAAATAGAAACACAACTCTTACCGTTGCTTACCCAGAAATAGATTACCCAGGAAGTTTGACATACCCAGAATTACATTACCCACAAATAGAACAGGGAAGTTTGAGATTATCCATGGATGAAAACAAACACTGCTTGCCCACAAATAGAACAGGAAGTTTCAGTGTTTTAGATTCACAAAAACAAGAGATGAGAAGTTTCAGATTACCCACAAATACATTACCCAGGAAGTTCGAGATTACCCAAAAATACGATCAAACACTACTTACCCAGAAATAGAACAGGGATATGTAAGCAGTCCAGATTCCGGTGAAGAAGAAGCTCAACAAGAGTGTATCTGCGTTTGAAGGGAAGAAGAAGGGACCTGCATATGGATACCCAGAAATACATTTACGTTTGAAGGGAGGGAAGAAGATGGGTTGAATTGATTAGGTTTTTTTATTCTATTCAACATGTCACCCATCAAATCAGATGGATACCTATGTCCCTTACTTTTCTGATTTTTTCTATAATAGGAGCCCATTTTCTAAATGAATAATTGGGAAGCCCAAAATCCAAACTCTATATTGTAAAAGGTCTACATTGCAAATTCAGCCAAAGATAAATCACTAGTCTAACTTTGTTACTTTGGCCCCAGTTCACAAAGTAGAATGATGGGGTGTAATATGAGCCGAACGAGCCGAGCATCGGCATGCTCAAGCTGGGCTCGTTTATAAACGAGCCGAGTCCGAGCCGAGCCTAAAATTTATACGAGCTTTAAAATGTGCTCAAGCTTGGCTCGTTTAGAACATGAACGAGCTCGAGCCGAGCTTTTGACGAGCCGAGTCCGAGTAGCTTGACTAAAATAATTCTCTTATAGTGTTATTTTAGCCGAACGAGCCGAGCTTTACCCGAACGAGCCGAGCATTGACATGCTCAAGCTCGGCTTGTTTATAAACCAGCCGAGCCCGAGCCGAGCCTAAAATTTATACTAGCTTTAAAATGTGTTCAAGATTGGCTTGTTTAGAAAGTGAACGAGCTCGAGCCGAGCTTTTGGCGAGCCGAGCCCGAGTAGTGTCTCATATTACAGCCCTAGATAAAGACCATAAGGTGACCTGATTCACTGCATTCATTCATAGTGGTTCATCTTTATATTTTTTAAAACCCGGGAGAAGTAAGCATTGATTCTACCATTACAGGAATTAATAAGAAAAATGTTTCAGGATTAGTGAATGGAAATCAATTGATTATGTTAATTGTCTGGACCAATGAACAATCTTAAGTAGATTAGTAGTCAGCTTTATTTATATCTTCTCTGTTCATAGGTCGAAGAGAAGAGTTGATTCTTGCTTTTGCCTTAAAGTTCAGGATTAGTGAATGGAAATCAATTGATTATGTTAATTGTCTTCTTCACCAGCTTGGGACTGAATTAAGCGCCTTCTCATGCATCTCCTTCCTCCTGATAAAATCATAAAACTGGATAAATTATGTTAATAGTACTGATTACAGTTATTAATCTTCTGTCCAGTAAATTATTATGAGGTATCGAGTTATTACTCCTGATAAAACTTGCGTGAGATATACAACCATTGATTTCATCAATTACAACTCATTGATCTCTCAATATCATAGGCTAGCTTTGTCCGACATGCAACGTGATACACATAAGGTGGAATTGCATAAAAGATGAACCACTAGCCTAACTTTTGGGTCCCAATTCTTCACAAAGTAGAATCAGTAAGTAACCTTTATAAAGCGATTATCTGCACTCGAGCTGTCGAGCATAGTAGTTCTTCATCTTTATATATCGAAAGGATGAGACTGAGAGAAGTAAGCATTTTGATTCTACAAACCTGAATCTACTCATTTTCTAGCCTTAAATACCTCCCACAAGATTTGATATGGCTGAAGCTGCGATGTTCAGTGTTGCTTCCAAGCTCTTATCCACAGTTTCCTCCCCGGCGTTTGAGATAGCTTATAGAAGAGTTTGTTCCATTTGGGATGCAAGGAAAGAACTCGATAAGCTTAGGAGAAGTATCCAAACAATACAAGCTGTGCTTCTTGATGCCGAGAAGAAGCAAGACTCCTCCGCTGCTGTCAAGGATTGGATCCAGAGGGTCAGGGACGTGTTGTATGAAGCTGATGATTTGTTTGATGAAGTGGTCACTGATGATACGCTTAAGAAACAAATCACCAAAGGCCGCAACAAGATCTTAAGCAAGGTACGAGTTTCTTGCTCTAAATTAAACCCAATTGTCTCTAGAGACTCTATTGCTAAGAAAGTTAAGGCTATCCGGAAGAGTTTACTTGAGATCTCTGCAGATATGACTCCTTTTCAGTTTGTGATTTGTCAACGTGAGGCACCGGTTAGCGGTGTCAGAAGAGGACGAGATCCTGGGTCTTTTGTTGATTCAAAGGATGTCTTTGGTAGGGAAGAAGACAAGAAAGCCATATTAGATTTGCTTTTTAATGAGTCATATAGTGCTAAACCTGATGTTCCCTTCGTCATTGCCATAGTTGGTATAGGGGGTATGGGTAAATCAACACTCGCCCAACTAATTTACAATCAGGATGAGGTTGTGAAGAAATTTGAAACTAGGTGGTTTGTGTGCATTTCTGATACATCTGATGAGAAAGAGGTTCTTGGGAAAATATTCCAATCTATTTGTGATAAAAACTATTGTGGATTCACTGTTAGCCAACTGCAAGCTGAAATTAGGAAGGCAATGAAGGATATCGAGAAGTTTTTGCTTGTTCTAGATGATGTGTGGGATGAAGATCATGGTAGGTGGCAAGATAGAATGAGTTTGTTAAGTAATGGTTCAAAAGGGAGCAAGATAATTGTCACGACGAGGTCCTTCTCCGTTGCAAGGGGTGTGGGTGCATCAAAAACTCATAACTTATATGGATTGTCAGAGGATGGGTCATGGGATCTATTTAAAAAGGTAGCCTTCACTTCTGAACAAGAGAGGGATTCAAGATGGATTGATCTTGGAAGAGAAATTGTGAAGAAGTGTGCCAATGTTCCTCTTGCCATAAGGAGTATAGGCAGTCTTCTTTACACAAAAACTACCTTTCAAGAATGGGAGTCCTTCAGAGATCAAGATCTCTCAAAGCTAGATGAGCAAAGTGGTGATTCTATAATGAACACACTAAGATTGAGCTATGAACACCTACCATCAAACTTGAAGCATTGCTTTGCTTTTTGTTCCCTATTTCCAAAAAGTTTTGAATTTGATGTACAGAACTTGATATATTTTTGGATTGCCCAAGGATATATTAAGCCACACCATGAATCGCAGACTGTTGAGCAAGCAGGAAATTCATCTTTCATGGATTTGTTAAGGAGGTCTTTCTTTCAAGGGACAAGTTATGTTGATGAAGAGGTTGTGAATTGCAAAATGCATGATTTAGTTCATGAGTTGGCGCAATGTGTGTCGGGAGTGGAAACTTGTATGCTAAGCAGGCCTTCCCATCAATTTACTAATAGTGCACGGCATGCAGGGATTGTTTGTAGCATGGATAAGTCGTGGGAAGTTCTTGCACAACCACTTAATATCAACCGGGTCCGTTCAGTTTGGATTGATATTGCTGATTCGTGTTTCCTTTTGACTCTCGACGAGCAATTAACAAAGTTCAAGCGTTTGCGTACATTGAGTTTGCGGAGGTTGGGAATCAAGAATGTTTCGAGTAGTATTGGGGAGTTGAAACATTTGAGATACGTTGATCTTTCTCAGAACAAGTTTGAAAGTCTTCCTGATTCCATGGAAAATCTATTGAATTTGCTAGTACTAAACCTTAGATATTGTGAAAACCTTAGAGCCTTGCCGAATAATTTTAGGAAACTGATTAATCTTAGGTACTTGAATATTGAGTCGTGTTACGAGTTGAAATATATGCCTCCTGGAATTGAGGAGTTGACTTGTTTGCAGTACCTAAGTAATTTTGAGGTTGGGAAAGCAGTTGAAGGGGTTCAAATGAGTGGACTTGGTGCGTTGGCTAAAATGCAACGGTTTAGAGGAGAGTTCTGCATCACTTTTCATATGGGCATAAACGATTGGGATGGAGATGAATGCTGGCAGCTACCTGTATCTCCACGAGTCTTAAGAATAGTGGGGTACCCAGGCAGGAGAATACCACATTGGGGCATTGGGAGGGAAATTGTCGACCCTTCCTTGCTACCAAACCTTAGATTTTTATTTCTGGATGGTTGCTCAAATGTAAAATATATGTCACCCATAAGTTTGCTTCCTAATCTCGGGTCTCTTTTTCTTTCTGATATGGGGGAATTAGAATACATGGAGGACGAAGAGGATGAGCAGATACACCAAAACAATAGTATAGGTTCAGCATCGGGGTGTAGTGCTAACGCCTCCACATTCTTCCCTCGTTTGGAGATCCTTGAGTTGAGTAATATGCCAAAATTGAAGGGATGGAGAAGGAGGAAAGTAGTAGCAAGTGATCCGCCTTTGTTTCCTTGTCTTTCTCAACTCAAAATTTCAAGTTGTCCAGAGCTCAAGTCCATCCCGCTATGTCCACGTCTTCGGGAAATAACCCTTCTCAAGAACGTGGGAATACAGCAATTGATGTCATCAGTTGGGTCAAACTCATCATCTCTCGAGGAGATAATACTTGGTGACTGCAATGACATAACAAGTTTTACAGACAACGCACTTACATCTCTTCGGGATTTATATATTTGGGGTTGCGATAACTTGATGTCTTTGCAACTCACATCACCACATCTCCAAAAAATAAAGATCAAAGATTGCAATGGGATCATGACCATTCATGTTGAAGCACTTTCAGCTCTCCTGTCTCTGAGAATTAAAAGCTGCAAACAGTTGAAGAACTTGCTAATTGCACGTCTCAATGCCCTTGAGGAATTGGAGATTAAAGAATGTCCAGAGTTGGAGTTGTGGGATGAAGATAGAGAGGAGAGGTTACATCTGGATTGGGATTCACTCCCCAATTTCCGCGAGTTAAGAGTAGATACACTCCCCCCTTCAGAGAAGCTTCCTGAATGCCTTCTACGCCGTCAGGCCCTTGGCAATTTTCAAGTCAATACACTGGTGAGTAGTTTCAAATTTAAAAATGAGTCATCAATCCTATTTCATTGATCGATTTCTGTTTTATAACTTGACTTTATTGGTACGTTTAATTTAATAATTACAGAATTGGTAATTGTACTTGGTAGTAAAAAGTCAAATTATGGTTGAGCTTTAAATCTCATAACAAATCATGCCATTACAGGAGGAATCTGAATGCAGCATCATGTAAAAAACAACATATGATTTTGGAGGAGGACATACACAAGCGAATTGCAGTAGCAACATCTATTTGCCTTAGTCGGCTTTCCTCGTTTGGAGCAACTTGGGTAGAAAGGTATCTCACATCTTCATTATTACTCAAAATTGAATCTTTTGTTTACGAACAAAAATCTTCCGATAGGGGCCGTCTTCCTTGTTTCATTCATGGCTTGACACTTGCTATGCTTGTGATTTTCTTGTATGGTTTACAAGGGTAAGAAGTTCATGTCATGGTGGTCCTTTGGAGGAGGATAGAAACATACTGATTTCATTCCGGCACCTTCATCACCACCGTCTCTACTGGCTTTCATAATGGATGCTCTAGCTAAAGGCCATACAAGAAATTGACCTCAAAATCATCAAGTTCAAGTTGATACTTGGGATTTTCAGGTGAGTAGTGAGATAAGTGCAATGGTTATGATATGCAGAGTGCATTTAGCTCGAGTTCTTGGGCTGTTTGAGCAAGGATTCGACTATGATGGCCGAGCTTTACAAAATGATAGTGAACTGGGTGTTTGTGTTTGCGCTAGATCTTGAGGTTCGAAATGACCTTAGTTGAAGTTGACTAGAAGATCTATGTAATTACAATTTCACAAGTTGTATCACAAATTAGTTGAAGTTGACTCTCACCAGAAGGCTACAAAATATTCTCCACCTTTCACTAGCAATATTTATATAGAATTTGTCCATCTATTTGCGGTTCAACAAAATTGATTGCAATAATACTCATCCGTCATTGATGTTTGATCGAGTTTAGTTTCTCCTGCCTTCAGATTGCGGCTTCATCTTCATTTGTTCTTCATCAATTGGTTGGATACGTAGAAACTCAAGATCTAGCATTCCTGCTTTGCAAATGTAAGTGCTCTACTTGTACTTCTTTTCTACCTTCTCATTCTTGTTTCTCTTCCTCTTTTTACCTATTTCTTGTTAATACAGAGTTTTAAATTGTGTTCAAGGGTGTAATAGCGTTCCATTTGTCTCGTAATCATTTCCGTCCAGGTTCCTAAAACAACCTAATCAAAGTGATTCACTGTAAATGATCTTATACTGGTGAAAGTGGTAGCTGCAATTTTTCTATGGACATTGCTAAAAGTGATATAGTTATACCGATTACAGAGGATTCTTTGCTGTAGTCTTTATTACAGAAGACATTGCGTGGTTGGACTATCTCAACAGGTAACACTGCAGTAACAAGTTGAGAATGTCTTTGCTTTGCTTGTCTGTGGTAATCAGAGAATGCAAATAGTAAACCACGCAGTGATTAAACAAACACTTCTTCAGGGTTGTGTTTGTATTACTAATTTTAATTCTTCCCCTTGTACTAATATTGATTTCCCCCCCCATCGTATTGATACCAAATAGGAAGCTTGAAACGAGATGACGGTCCGGTTGGACACTACACCTGATCAACTCAGTAACAAGTCTGAATCATAGGTACTAGTCATATGATGTCTTCCCTTGTTTGTGCTTGGATTACTAATACTCATTATTTGCCTTGTATTAATACCAAATAGGAAAACAAAGATTCAGATCCAGATGAATAGAAAATCTAGCTTGTACAGAGATGATGTATCTACTTGAGTAATCTCATACCACATATCGCGAAGCGGTACTGCATTCTCCATTGTAAGGTGTATAAACCATCTACGAATTAATTGCAAGTTTGCTGATTTGTTTTCATTGTATTGATGTCAAATAGGAAGCTTGAAGTAGGATGAATGTAGCGTCCCCGGCACTACAATTGATCAACAAGTTTAAATCATAAATGATTGCCCAAGAGAATTAATTTAAGGTGATGAAGCACTTGCATCTCTTCAAGATCTCTTTATTTGGTACTGATAGTGTAATGGTTGTCATCCGCGGTGTGCATTTGGAATCACTAGCAATATTCGTATAGAATTGGTCCATCTACTTGCGGTTCAAGTTCAACAACATTGATTGCATAAATGCTCATCCGTCATTGATGTTTGATTGAGTTTAGTTTCTTGCCTTCAGACTGCGGCTTTGTCTTCATTTGTAAAGGATCTCATACTGGTGAAAGTGGTAAGCTACAATTTCTCTATATATGGACATTGCTACTCAAAGTGATCTAGTTTAGTTAATTTTGGAGGATTCTTTGCTGCAGTCTTTATTACAGAAGGCTGATTGCGTGCCTCTCCCTTCATCAAAGAAAGCAAGGGGTTTAATCAACAAGCAGGGATTGATTTCCATGAAACATTTTCTCCTGTGAGCTGGAAATCTAAGAAGCAAGGAACTGTATCTCGCAGCTCAGCTGAGGCAGAATATAGAGCAATGGCTTATGTTGGTGTATCACCTCCTCAGCCGTTCGTCTTTGTTGCGAAAACAACTCCTCCATTCAGATTGCAAGCAACCCGGTTTTTTTTATGAGCGAACGAAGCATATTGAGATCAATTGTCACTTTACTCGAGACAAAGTTATGAAAGGACTCTTAGAGCTTCATTTTGTTCCTACTTCTCAACAGTTAGCTGATGTCCTCACCAAAATTGTTCCTTCTGCACGCCAGAAAGAGCTTCTGTCCAAACTTGACATGTTTCGTCTCTCATCTCCCAGGTGATGAGAGTGACACGTGTGCATTGTAACAAACTCTCCAAGTGGAAGAGTGTTATAAATACATTGTAACAGATTCAGTTTAATACAGTCAGTTTTTTCTTCCACTTCTATCTCTCAATACTCTCTCAGATTGTGGCATAGATATGATATGAATCTAGTTTCGAATACTGCAGAAACTCGAGAATAACTGAGAGAGAGCAGTGAAAGGCGATTTTGCAAATTCCAAAGAGAGTTTTTAGATTGAAGGATTCAAAGCGAGATTTGGTCGAGAAAGAGATCCTTTGATGCTAGCTACTTGGTTGCGAGTCGGATACGTGGTCTCAAGAAGACGATCTCGATCAACTGAGCTTTGTCTCTTGTCTGTGGTATCAAAGAATGCAATTAGGCAATTAGGCAACCATTGCTTCAATCAATAAGAGAACTTGTACTGAGATGTGTGGATTAAAAATATTTGTTTTTATTATTGCAATAAAAATATTAAAAGTTACTATTTTTAAATTCAAAATTCTTTATTTTTATTGCAATAAAACTATTTTTAAATTCTTTATTTTCATTTCCTTCGCCTTTTCATGTTACGCAGAATTGTGATAATCCCCAAATTCTCATCTTCAACAATGGCTTCTTCTACTTTGCTCTATCCACCATGGAAACGCCGAATTATCCAGGTGTGCTTCGCTCTTCCACCAATTGTGCTTCCACTTAAACGTCATTGTGTAAGCCTTTTTCCCTTCTTGAGGATATAAGTTGGGGGTTTTTTTAGGCTTCACTGTTACTTTCTTCTCTCCTGGAAATTGGTTTATTTGCGGGTGAAATTAGTTAAACTCTTTCGTTCACTGAACTGATGGAGCTGGAAATTTGCTTAGAAATATTCCAGGTTGCTTCCTGTCTTTGATGATTCGAATTGATTTGGGTTGCTTCCGTGCTTTGTTTATAGGGTTAATATCTTCCCTGTTTTGTGTGCTTTCTTCCCTGTTTTGGGTGTTTTTTGTATGTACAATATTCTAATATACAGTTCATTTATGCCTATAAGGATTGACAAAATTCCATATCACTGACCATCAATTTGATCACCTCTTTACATAAAACAACAGTAATTTTTGAGAGTGATAGGCTAACCAGCTTTCTCCAACAAAAACGTGGCACCTTGTACACCGTTGGCATGTTATCACAATGCATCTCAATAATTCTCGTCCATAAATCTCAAGGAGGGAAGTAAGGATTGATTCTACAAATCAACGTACTCAGATAACAAATTCTTCATTACCACCACAAGCCTAAATCAATATGGCCGAAGCTTCCATGTTCAGCGTTGCTTCCAAGCTCTTGTCCACAGTTTCCTCTCCGGCGTTCGAGAAAGCTTATGAAAGGGTTTGTTCGATTTGGGATGCAAAGGATGAACTCAATAAGCTAAAAAGAAGTATTCAAACAATCCATGTTGTGCTTCTTGATGCTGAGAAGAAGCAAGACTCCTCTGCTGCTGTCAAGGATTGGATCAAGAGGGTTAGAGACGTGTTGTATGAAGCTGAGGATTTGTTTGATGAGGTGGCCACTGATCATATGCTTAAGCAACAGATCATCAAAGGAGGCAACAAGATCTTAAGCAAGGTACGAGTTTCTTGTTCTAAGCTAAACCCAATTGTCTCTAGAGATTCTATTGCTAAGAAAGTTAAGGCTATCCGAAAAAGTTTACTTGAGATCTCTACTGATATGGCTCAGTTTGAATTTGTGAGACGTCAACATGAAGCACCGGTTAGCGGTGTTAGGAAAGGAAAAGATCCAGGATGTTTTGTTGATTCAAAGGATGTATTTGGTAGGAAGGAAGACAAGGAAGCCATTTTGAAATTTCTTTTTAGTGAGTCAGCTAGTGTTATTGCCATAGTTGGGATAGGGGGTATGGGCAAAACTACACTTGCACAACTAATTTACAATCATGGGGAGGTTGAGAAGAAATTTGAAAAGAGGTGGTTTGCGTGCATTTCCGATACATCTGATGAAAAAGAAGTCCTTGGAAAGATCTTTCAATCTATGTGCAATAAAAACTATAGTGGACTCACTGTTAGCCAACTACAAATTGATATTAGGGAGGCAATGAAGGGTATCAAGAACTTTTTGCTTGTTTTAGATGATGTGTGGGATGAAGATCATGCTAGGTGGCAAGATAGAATGAGTTTGTTAAGAAATTGTTCAAGCGGCCATAAGATAGTTGTCACTACAAGATCCTTTTCCGTTGCAAGGGCCGTGGGTGCATCAACAACTCATATCTTAGATGGGTTATCAGATGACGAGTCATGGAATCTATTCAAAAGGGTTGCCTTTACTCCAGAACAGGAGAGAGATTCAAGATGGATTGAGCTCGGAAGAGAGATTGTGAAGAAGTGTGCCAACGTTCCTCTAGCCATAAGGAGTATAGGTAGCCTTCTTTATACAAAAACTACCATTCAAGAATGGAAGTCCTTCAGAGACCAGGAGCTCTTAAAGCTAGCGGAGCAAAGTGGTGATTCCATTATGAATACACTAAAATTGAGCTATGAACACCTACCATCAAACTTGAAGCATTGTTTTGCTTATTGTGCCCTATTTCCAAAAGATCATGGTTTTAAGGTAGAGAAGTTGATTTGCTTTTGGGTTGCCCAAGGATATGTTAAGCCATTTGATGAATCACAAACCGTTGAGGAAGCAGGTCATTCTTATTTCATGGATTTGTTTAGGAGGTCTTTCTTTCAAGAGCCGAAATATAATGTGCAAGGTGAGATTAGATCGTGCAAAATACATGATTTAGTTCATGATTTGGCACATTCAGTGTCGGGAGAAGAAATTTGTATGCTAAACGTACAATCGAATCACTTTAAGGAAATTGCACGACATGTACAGGTTGAGGTAAATATGTCATTGGAAGTTCTTTCACAACTTAATACCAACCGGGTTCGTTCTGTTTTGAACTCTATTGGTGGTCGGGGTCTTCATTTGACTCTTGATGAGCAATTGACAAAGTTCAAGTACTTGCGCACGTTGAGTTTGCGGTGGTTGGGAATTGAGAGTGTTTCAAGTAGTATTGGGGAGTTAAAACACTTGAGATTTGTTGATCTTTCGTATAACAAATTTGAATGTCTTCCTGATTCTATAACGAATCTATTGAATTTACTAGTACTATACCTTAGTTGGTGTGATAAGCTTAGAGCCTTGCCGGATAAGTTTAGGAAGTTGATCAATCTCAGGCTCTTGAATATTGATGGGTGTAGAGAGTTGAAACATATGCCACCTGGGTTTGAGGAGTTGAGCTGTTTGCAGTACTTGACTAATTTTCACGTGGGGAAAACAGCTAAGGGTGTTCAAATGAGTGGACTTGATGGGTTAATCGGCTTAATTCAACAACTTAAAGGAGAGTTGTGCATCAAGTTTCACATGGACACAAATGAGTGGGAGGGAGAAGAATGTTGGCAGCTACATGTGACTCAATTACACACGCTAGAGATATTGGGATACCATGGTAGGAGAATGGAAATTATTGACCCTTGCTTGATATCAAACCTTGCATCTCTACATCTGTATAATTGTTCAAAAGTAAAATATTTGGGACCCATAAGTTTGCTTCCTAATCTCAAGTCTCTTAGTCTTAATACATTGTGGGAATTAGAATACTTGGATGATGAGGGGAGACACAAAAAGAGTTGTATAGGAGTAGCATCAGTATCTACTACACAATTCTTCCCTTGTTTGGCGAAGCTTTATTTGTCCAATATACCAAAATTGAAGGGATGGTGGAGGAAAGCAGCATCAACGTCTACCATAGGAGAAGGCGCCATAACACTTCATCATCATCATCCTTTGTTTCCCTCTCTTTGGTCACTAAATATTTCAAGTTGCCCAGAGGTCAAGTCCATCCCGCTATGCCCACGTCTTGAGAGACTATCCTTTGAGGAGAATGTGGGGATACAAGAATTGATGGAATCAGTACGGTCAAACACATCATCTCTTCTACGTCTCAAAGAAATCTGCATCCGATTTTGTAATGAGCTGAGCATTCAAGTTGAAGCACTTCCAACTCTCATGTCTTTGAGTATTGAATACTGTAAAGAATTGAAGAATTTGCATATTGCACATCTCACTGCCCTTGAGGAATTGAAGATTAGTCGATGTCCACAGATGGAGTTGTGGGAAGAAGATGAAGAGAAGAGGTGCCATATAGATATAGATTGGGATTCCCTCCCCAACCTCCGCGAGATAACATCAGATAAAGTTATCCTTCCAGAGAGGCTCCCTGAATCCCTCTTATGCCGTCATTCCCTTGGCAAATTACAATTGACAACGAAGGTGAGTTCGTGTACCTTAAAACCATCTACAATTAACAATGCAAATTTGCATTACTAACTCTGATTTTCTTTCATTGTATCATACCATATAGGAGCCTTGGTTGATATGACCTTCTACTTCGACATTGCACCTGATCAACTCAGCAACAAATCTAAAGCATAGCCACTCATAAAATGACGTTCCGGTTCGACTTTCATTCTCCAGCATGTGATTGTTCTTGTACAAGAGATGATGTATCTACTTGAGTATCTCATACCACATGTCACAAAAAGGTACTGCATTCTCCATGATAATCCTTCTTTCTCGCTTTCATCTTTCTTAGTTGTATGTGTTACTTAGACACGAGTTTTGCCTTTTTCCATCTTCTGTAGAGCTTCAACGTCTACGATTGAAAAGCTTTGTAGTAGGCATTACCACCACACCTGCAGCTGACCTGTACGATTGCCCAGCTTTGCTTTGTAGTTTGCTTCTTGTTGCTTTGTTGTTTATGTTTGGTTATACTTATTTCTTGAGCTTGTAACCGGATATTGTATATGATCAGACCTAGTGGATATTGGGTTGAGTCCTCCCTCCTAAGACTCCGCGGAGTAGGGCTTTTCCGAACCGCGTCAACATATTTGGTGTTAGACTTTACTTATAGTTTTCTTACCTAAATTGTGAGATCCATGTGCTTGTAAATCACTTTATGAAGAACAGCCATGGCTCTTCGATGACTACTTGCTAGCAGTACAACAAGTATCACCTCTTCATTGTTTAGAGGACATTCAAATTGCATATCGCACTGAGCAGACGACTGCTATTCTAGGCTATAAACTCGGTAAACTGATGCGTGGTATTAGGATGAAGATAGGTGACTCAACACGTTGGATCAGAAGCAATGGGCAGTCATCAACAACTAGACTGAGCATTTATCCGGTCCGATCCAGGTCTGTATCTATAATTTTGTAAATATCACAGGTTTTTCGGTTCATCCTATCCTGAATCGGACCTGAACTTAATAATTTTGTTTGTGTTGGTGGCATAGGAGAGAGATAAAAGTGGGGTTACCCAATGTCCGCGGTCAGCCGGAGAAGATCAACAAACATTTGTCCTCTCCGTTCACTGATTAACTCGTCGAAAATTACAATATCTCTACTGTTGTTCATTTTCCGTTTTGGATCGGATCAGGAGAAACAGTTTGGGTTCTAAAACTAGTCTAGTTTATCCAAGTTTCAGTCCAAAACCGCAAAAAAATTTACTCATAATTACAAGATTCTAAAAAAAAAAAACGGTTTTACAAAGTCCAAATACAAGAAAACTTCATCCAATTCAAGACTGAATCCGATTTTAACCAAACCATAACAACTAGTCCGGTTCCAACCAAGTTGTACGTTTTAGGTACAATTTCGGTCAGGTCCAGGTCAGGTCAGGTCCGGTTCCAACCAAGTTCATTTTCCGTTTTGGATCGGATCAGGAGAAACAGTTTGGATTCTAAAACTAGTCTAGTTTATCCAAGTTTTGGTCCAAAACCGCAAAAAATTTTACTCATAATTACAATATATGGTAAAAAAAACGGTTTTACAAAGTCCAAATATAAGAAAAAAACTTCATCCAATTCAAGACCGGATCCGAATTTAACCAACCCATAACAACTAGTCCGGTTCCAACCAAGTTGTACGTTTTAGGTACAATTTCAATCAGGTCCAGGTCCGGTCCGAACGGGTAAACACTCCGAGTTACCTCTCTAAGAAAAACGTTCATCCAATTCAAAGCCGGATCCGATTTGAACCAAACCATAACTAGTCCAGTTTCAACCAAATGGTATGTTTTAGGTGTAAGTTTCGGTCCGATCCAGATCCGGTCCGAGTTACCTCTCTAAGAAAGCAACATAAATCCTTAAGACTTCAACCACAGTCTCGCATAAACGTGTCATTAACCTAGATCTATCACGTTGCATGAATCTGTCTACGTACGTGTGCCATACTTATCAATAACTTTGTCCACTCTCTACATTCCTACAAGCGTCATCTTCTTCTACTTCTTCCTCTGCATCAACTTGTCGTTTCTCATCGATCAGATCATCATATTCACGCCTGAACACCGATCTGCTGGTGTTGATTCCGAGGTCGGCAAGCTAGTTTGGCCTTACTCGATACATCATCAATCCTTTTAACATTACAAATATGAATATAAATAACAAGTTGTTATTATACACAGAATTATTTTCAAAATTTGTTTAGGATATATGGAGAAGACGAAGAAACAACCGTATGGGTGGTGGTTCGACAGCCGGAACGCCACCGTCGCTTCCTCTCCTTGGTGCCATTCTACACTCTCAGGTCTACTTGAGCTTCTTAATCACCATCGCCATTTTATTTTTGTTTTTGAAACTTGATTTCTGAGGAATTGAAGGACTCAATAAGTGAAGAAATGAAGAATATAAAGATTCAAAAAGCATATATAGACATAGATTAATCATTTTTTTTTATTTTGGGAGGGTTTTAGAACCATACATATAAAAATATAGAAACTTCATTTGAAATTTCTTGAATATATTGGAATAATTTCTGGTGAATTGAAGGACTTTATGGTTGTGATATTGAAATGAATTGACCGAAACCGAAATCGAAAACAAACTTAATTTCTAGTACATAAGTTCAACGAAAGATCTTTTATCGTCAATTAATTTTAGGGAGGAAGCTCATATACATTCGTATGCACGTGACTTTGCTCTTCATTGGATTTTCACTTGGTTTAATGTCGAAGTACATAACTTGGAACTACCCTTTTTATTGTCAATTAGTTTGGATATATTAGTATAGATTCAACACACTAGTAGTTGTTTTTGTTTGTGATCTTGTTGTAGTTGATATGTTGTGATGATCAAGTGTAAATTAACACATACGCACGCTTGCTTTCATATTAGAGCTCAATGAGAAGACACGATCAATATTGAGGATGATCGAGGATGATGCCGATACATTCACACAACGTGTAGAGATGTACTACGAGAAGAGGCCACAACTGATTAGTTTGGTTGAGGACTTATACCGAGCTCAACGGGCTTTACTCGAGCAATTTGATCACTTAAGACATGATGCTCGCCATTGCCACTTATCGCCTGATCTTGTATGCTCGAACAAATCATGTGATGCTTGTGTTGAGTTTGCCTATGAATCGGAGGTGGATGATTTCTTACCCGAAGTTTGCAATGAAGCTAAAGAGTTTGGAGATGAGTTTGCATTTATGCGAGTGAAGCATGAAGATTTAGTGAAAGAATTAAAGAAACTCGGAGAAGAGAATATTATTCGGAATCAACATGTCATGGATCAAGAGAAGACGATTGAAGAGTTGAAATGGAAGATATCTATGAGTGAGAACGAAGTGCTTGAGGAGATGAATCTCCTTAAGCGGAGATATGTGGCGGAGAAGGAGCGTGTGGAGATGAAGTTGAAGGAAGAGATAGAGAAGTTGAAAGTCGATAATGATGCCTTGAACCATCAATTAGAACGTGAAGGAGAAGAAACGCGGGAGGAGAAGGTGACACTTGTAGAAGAACTTCGTATTGTTAAGGTGAAGAACGAAGAGCAATGCGAGCTTCTTAACATGAAAGACGAAGAGAAGAGGGAAGTAATTAAGCACTTGAGCCTCGCGGTAGCCATTGTCAAGGAAGAGAATGCGCTTCTCAAACGGTGTCTTGCAAGCAAGAGATAGAGGCTATTTGAGCTTCAAATGCTTGAGAGCTTCTTGTTATGCAACTACTAATGTATGAACATATATGTATGAGTTTATTTGTGTATATGTTTGTAAAATACTTGTAAGTTGTCTATAAATTTGTATAATACTTATATGTCGTTTGGTTGGAGCTTCGAAAATAAAAAAGTTTACATATTGTTCATTTATAAAATTAATTTATAGGTTTTTTTCATTAATGTAAAAAATATTTTCTTTTTTCTTGTTTTATTTTCCTATACGATAAAACTCCCACAGAATATCACTTCATTCACTTGAGCTGATTCCAATTACTTTAATAAATGAGTGTCTATATGGAGATTAGATGGGTCAGTTGGGCCTCAAAGCCCCTACGGTAAACATGAGCGCCAAATAAACTCATTTACTTCGTAGTTGACAAATTATGTCTCTTATTTATTTATGATTGCAAATATTCTCCTTTTTCCTTTACAGAAATTACCTTTTGTTCTAAACAATATATTCAAATACTTGATCTCACATGTCTTTCAATAATTAGTTGTTCCGCAACTCAATTGGTTAGAGCATTGGTCTTATTAGCCGAAGATTTTAACTCAATTGGCGGTCATTGGCCTCCCAAGGTCTTAATGTTATATAATATTGGTGAATAAATACTCAATTGGTTAGAGCATTGGTATAGAAGCTCATTAAGGTATTAACATTATAACATTGGTGAATAAATATTAATCATGTCACTTAAAATATCAACGTTGAAGGTCTTAACATTATAACTTAAAGTATCAATGTATGTTGTAAATGTTTGCATCAACTCTGATGTATGTATATGTTGGAATAGAGGAAAGCTTTTTGAACATATATATATACTAAATTAAACCCTTGGTGACTAAGTATCATTTCACTTAAATACAGTATCAACTCTGTTAAAATGTTTTTTATTTTCGATGTGGGATACACTTTTGATCAAAGTCGTGCCAAGAAACATCATTTTTGAGAGACGATATATGCCTTAGTTGCACTGAATCGGAATTTGGCTTCGAATTGAGATAAATGTCCTCGGATCAATAAAGTATATGTATGTGTAGGTTATTTTATTTAAAGGTTTAGTCAAAAGGTCTTATAACAAAAAGAAACACTTCTTTGAGTTCTTTCTATACGAAGGGTTGTCGTATTGAAAATTTTCTCTTGACGGGCCAATTTTTTTTCGTTCAAAATTTTTGTACAATTCATTTAAATACCACAAAAAATAAGGATGAAATTATCACACTTATCCCCGTTTGATTGTGACTTCGGAAACGGAATGGAAACGAATCTAAACGGAATGGAAACGAATCTAGTCCATATGTGTACCTTGTTCATGAAAGTTTTGGAATGATTCCTTTTGGTTTCATGCATAATGCTCTTGAAAATTTCATGAACAATGATATATTTATAGACTAGATTCGTTCGTTTTCATTCCGTTCCGTTTTCGGAGCTACAACCAAACGGGTCCTTAATCCTTAGGGACTATTAAAACAGAAAGATTGAATTTCACCGGAAGTCTCGTTTTCTCATAAAACTAAATCATCCCCAATCCAGAAAATCTCAAATCAGTTGAAATGAAGATTTTTTTTTTTTTTTTGTTAATTTAAGTTATATCGATCATTGATACAATCTAATCTAGTAAATTTGAAATGATAATAAAAGAGCAAACACAAAGACATATTCACAAAAATATTAGATTCAAAAAGTGACACATCTAACAAAGATCAATACCAATTATTAACAAACACGAATTAAAAGATCCTAGTTAGACAACTCTTCGTCCCTAGGGAGCCAAATTCTATTGGTGAACCATATCGAGTCCGCGACGACGGCAACGTCGTCTTGGTTGCGATGCCATGCGTAGTACGCGTGCGTCCGGTTTTTGATCTCGAGTATTCCGTGCCCGAAGCTCCCTTCTCGCATTGCTGAGTAATCCGGGTTTGGCAATATGAAGCTGCATACACAAATAAACTCATGAACAATAAACCCACGTATATATTGATCCACCGAAATTTCACATGGTACGTACTCTGCAGCAATGCCTTCTATGTTGCCTCCGTCGCCAAGGTTCAAGTAAACCGGAGCGTTCACGTCTCTTATGGGGTTGCTTCGGCCGCCCGCTATATCATAATTGATGTTCGACACTCGGTGCTAGACATGATTTAGATAAAAATGTCAAATTTCGGTGAGTCAATATAACGAGGATTTGTTATATTTAAGGTAGTTTTTATTACCGAACGCTCATAAGAATGGACGTGACCGGCAAGAACGAGGTCAACTTTGTATTGAACGAACCACGGCTCGAACGTGACTCGCATGCCTTCGCCTTCCTTATAGTGATAGTGATTCGAGTTGTAGAGCGGCGAGTGCAATAGAACAATGAGCCATGGTGTCTCGGTTCTATTCACCTTAGGGAACTCATTCTGAAGCCATTGGTACTGTGGAGTGTACTTTGCAAAAGCCGAGTACGAGGAAAGTACGATGATATAAGCCGAGCCACGTTTAATAGAGTACCATAATGGCGACGTACTCTTAGATGCCCTAAATGGAACATGGTAACGAGCCGTATATGCTTTAAATGGAGCATACTCGCCGATCTCAAGATCATGATCCAACTCATGGTTACCGCTACACCAAACCCATGGTTGGTACGCCGTGCTATTCTCGACGAACCGACCCCATGTATCCCATCGGTTTTGATCATGGAACGGGTGATCGTCGGCATAGGATAAATCACCTAAGAAAAGCACGGCTTGTGCTTTAGGGTTCGCCATGTAATGTGCTAGGGTTTGATTAGAAGCATACGTTTGTCCCAAATCACCTACAAAACATTATTCCAAAAATCCGAGTTAGACCTATATGACATGACCGATCAATATCAATACTCCGACACTTAAAAAAATACCTATTATCCCGAAAGTGTAAGGAACATCGGGACCCGGCTTCTGAGGCGTTGTGAACGAAAACCTACGAGAAACGTTACGAGCTCCGATCTCGTAGAAATACTTAGTATCATACTGCATTACAAATATACCCATTTTATATAACTCGAGAAGTCAAAAAGTCTAACACATAAGCTCAGTGAGATTTAACCTCTAAGTTCTTGAGGACGGCGTGATGGATATATCCGGAAGTGTAGTTATAGTAAGAGTATTGTTTAAACTTAGAATGAGCATGAAGCTTAGTCTTGTCGCCGTCTTTCCAAAACCACACGACGTTGGGGTGGCGTAGGAGCGGCATGACCCACGAGACGATCATCGACTTACCGTTCATGTCTCCTTGCGATAGATGAACCTAATTCATTAACAAAACAATCATAACATATACTAATCGAACTTGTTTTGACCTAAAACTAGGGTTTTAGGGTAAACTTACCTGCTCCGGCGCATTGATGCCCGGTGGAGGAGGGAAAGTCTCGAGGGGCATTTCGATAGAAGGCTGAGCTCGTTTGAAAGATGAGGTGACTCCTCCGGCAACTGCGGTGGCGCAAAGGAGGAACCCTAGAACGGCTGGGAGAGATAAAGAAGCCATTGATGGAGGAGAAGAGGTTCGACGTTTGATATTGATGAGGAGTGAGATGAGTTTTATAGAGTTTCTGTTTAACGTATCTTGGACTTGCTTTTGTATTTGTTTTTATTGGTTTTTTTTATTGTTTAGTAGGAAAGGAATATCCTTTTTGCAAATCTTATATAGTTTGACCAAATCTAATATTCTTTTACGATTCATTTTTAATTTGTTTTTCATCTCATTAGCCTTATCTTTCAACTAAGTGATTGTAATCTACACCCTTAATGGTGTTTGGTAAGAGATTAATAGGTTTATTTTAGATTAGAAATGGGGATTATAGATGGAGATTATAGAAAAAGTTAAATGGATTTAAAAATGGATAAAATAATAACCTCGTACTATCAATGATAATATAGATTAATCTAATACTTAATTTTCGATTCCACACTTGCCCTTGGAAGAAAAACAACAAGCACTAGAAAAGAGAAGCGAAGAAACCTTATGAACAAGTTCATTCTTCTTCAATAGACATGAGTTCTCTAACGAACTAGGAGAAGAGAGCAGAGTGGCACAGGTTCCGACGAGGTCACCTGTGGCGAGGGAATTTACTAACCTATGGAAACAAAGGTCTCATAAATTGGTCCGGAAGAGAAGGGCCGAAAAACATGAGCAAGGTCGCCAAAAGGGTCCAGTTCACAAAAGACATGCAATGCTGCCGAAGACGAGCAGGAACACGAGAGAAGGGTTCAGGTTTCTCGAAGACGAGCAAGGTTGGTTGCACATCGTCATTCCCATAAGAAAAGAAGGTGACCATATACCGTCGTTCAGAGCTGCGAGAAGTTCCATATAGGAATCACGAACGATGAAAATCATATTAGAGTACAAAAAATTGAGGTTTAAATTAAGGGTAGTATTGTGAATTTTTATAAATAAACACATTTAAAAACCTCTACCAAACACACTATTAGAACTTATTTTTAAATTTATAACATAGATTAAACTCCATCATAACAAATACACCCTAAAAATTTGTGATAAAATACCGACTCTACTATGTGGAAACAATTCCTTTTTTCATTTTTATGATATAGTTGTGTTTTTATGTTTGTTGCATGATATTTTGGACACATTGGTGAAAAAGGAGCTTGACCTAATTTCGTAAACCTAATGAGTGTTCATCGATCTGAACCAGATCAGGATGAACAATCCTAATTATGAGGGCACACTCTTTCAATTATTCGCAATTCTTACCAATGTACACACATATTAACTCATTACTTATCTCGTATGCTCGATCTATATAAACATCGAAAAATTGAAGCCATTGATTGAGGAGAGGTAGGTGATTCTAACAAGAGTGAGATGACCACTACTTTTATAGATATAAAGAATACAAAGATTGTGTTTCTATTTTGCATATATTAGCTTCTACTCCCTATTTAATTATTTTTATTTATAAAATGTATTATGTGTAAATAAAAAAGAAAGAGAATAACCTTTTTCCCAAATCTTTTTTTTTTTTAATCAAATTTTGATAATGAAATTCCATGGAATTAGTGGTGGAATAAAGTGGAAATCAATGTCAACTTTGAAGATGCTAAAGAGGGAAAATATATACACTAATTTAGTTTGCACCGTTAGATGGTCAAATTGAAGGATTAACGTACATAATATGCGTTTAGTGAACAAAATAATATTTTTAGGGCATCTCCGGCAAACTTCCACGCATCTCCAGCATTAGATGCGTTAACATATCACTTAAATCTCCGGAACTCCTAAAACTCATCTCCGGCAAACTCCAAAAACACGTCTCGGGCACATCCAAAAACACTTCAAAACGATCTGTAAAAAATATATTTATTTTATTGTATTAGTTAAGAGTTAGTGAAATAATATATATCACTTAAATCTCTCCGTCTAAAATAAAATTAAAATTAACTTATTGCTACTCCCAGAAGTCAAACTTGTAACTCCAAGTACCTCTTTCTCTTCCTCTACCGAATGAATCAGTAGAACAATATGTATCACATTCCGTTTTAAGGAGAGTTTGTTCCTTTTTTTTTTTCCTTCCTAAGACAAAACGACGTCGCAAGCCGGGTCATCGAATGTAGAAGAAGTTAAGGATTTGGGTGATAGAGTGTTTTGTATCAGAAGAAGTTGTTCTTTTTTGGTTGATGTTCAAGATCTTCCTCATCGTTGGAAAGGAAATTGCGTTGTTTATCATGGCGGTTTTTCTTCTATATGTGGATGGGAGGATCATGCCGGAATGATTGCAACTATGGTGTTCTATGTTGGAGGCGAGAACCAGCGACAATTTAAGAAGATGTCGGAATTGCAAGGCTATTCGGACTTGTGTTCGACTCCTTTGTTAGACATTGATAAATGTCTACGAGTGAACATTAAGAGTTTGTCACGAGTAGTTAATCTAGTTTTGTTTCATAATTATGTTGTTTTATAATAAAGTCTTAATTAAGTGTTCAGACTTGAGGGCATGTTACATATCTATTAACTCCACCGTGATGAATATGTTAAATTTTGTTTTTGCAGGATGATGGAAGACAAATGAACGGTTGGTTTTTTTTATCAAATATCAATATTTATTTATATGGAAATATGTGGTTGTGTTTGTTACATATGTGTGCATATTTTGTGGGGCAAACAAACTACAAACAACCAAGATTTGATGCAGATTTTGTGAACTGTTCTTCAACACTCAAACAACCAAGATTCACGCAGATTTTGTGGAAACAAAACAGCCAAGATTCATGCAGATTTCGTGGAAACAAAATGGCCAAGATATGTGCACATTTTGTGGAATGATCAAGATATCAAAATCCTACAACAACCCTATTCAATCAAACAGTGAAGAAATAAGGGATGAAGAGGACTTACCAGCATCGATCTACAAAGTTTCATTCACTCATCTTGCTCTCACGTACAAGTTATCGTGATGTCATCTAGTTGATAGTTAAGAAAAAGAAACGAGCGTTATTGACATATCATAATTGTAATACTCAAGAGATCCACACCCATGTGTGATTCTTCTGTTGTTTGCTTGAATCTGAGTTGGCTAGATTGTAGCGGGAAGGTTGTATCTAGGACTCTAAGGAAGTGAAACAATAGAGAATTGAATCCTAGGGTCGGAAATCCTAGGCGGAGATATAGCTATTAGAGCCGAACTTCGTAAACATATCTTGTTTCGATCTTCATTTTATTTCCGCACTTTAATTGTTTGAAATTGTGACTAACAGTTTTTATAATTTCAAGGCCTTGAGATACAATTTACATCACAAGTTTCAAAGATTGACTTCAAGGCCTTGAGATTCCTTTCAAAGTCTTGACATCTCGATTACAAAAAGATCTCGTACTCTATTCAACTCCCCTTATAGAGTATTTTTTTTCCTTATTCTATCACCTACCCGGTTCTTCAATATCAATATATCTCATATAATCGGTATCGATATCGTATCAAGATACCTATATTATATAAGATATTTCATAGGAAGGACAAATATAAGATATGTGATACGTCCCATTTTTTGAATAAATCAAAGTGTAATATGAGTATATAAGAATATTCATATACTTATATACTAAATATGAGATTTTTTATATTGATACCTATATCTAATTTGTTATCGTGTCATAAAAATCGATTCGAGTTCTAGTCAATCCTAGTATTAAATGGAGCTTTAATATATGCTCGCACCGAAATTGTTTAGTCAGATGACTTGTGTCGAGCTTCAATAATCTGACTTTTTTTTTGGTCGGAAGGAGAGTCCGTGGTCTCCGCCGCATCTAGTCGCGCTTATTATATATATGGAAAGAGGCTAACTAGTACGCAAGCGGGGATAGCCCGACCCCTTATATCATAATGTAACATATCAACTATACCCTCGAGAGGGTCAAGGACTCAAGGGTGGTTTTCAGGTTATAAGATTAGATAGGGTTGTATTATGCAATATAACCTATTTAAGGGTGGTTTACGGAAATAGCATAAATTCAAAAATCCCCTTTGGTCCTCGACCTCTTTCGCCTTGTTCATAAGCTGCAACTCCTCACCCGTAAGGTCCTCCAACAATTACGCTAATCATCCTCCAAATCATTCATCTTTGATCAAAATTATCATCTTCGTTGTCAAATTCTCTCGTCTTTCCTGCATAATCGATTTCGACCCCCTAAATTGATTTAATTTCTTTTCTTCGACATCCTTTGACCAGAGATTTAGATTGAAATCCAGTAAAAAAAAAACTTTTCGATCTTCAATGGAAGTCATATCAATCATCTGATAATGTTGACATTGCGAAACAATGAGGTCGTCTACTCGGAAAATTTTGAAGAGCGTGAGATGGACGACGGTCGTGCTAGGGTTATCGAATTTGATCATAATCATTCTGGCTACGATCCTTATAATTATTGGCCGTCATTCGTGTCGTCATCGCGATCTCGTTCCTGTAATGCTGTTGTTGATTGTTGCGGTTATCCGTATATTGTCGATTGTGCGTACTGGAGCTGTTCAATACGCTACCGCCATTGCTATGCTTGGCGATTCTCCCGAGCTCTCCGATGCTGCTAATAATGTTTCTCGTCTTTACAGAAAGGTAATTTGTTTCTCACTTTTGAAGCAATTCAGATCATTGTCATTGATAGCAATGATAGATGTAAATTAGCCTACTTTTTTAAATTGGTTCAAGTCAACTTTGGACTTTTGGAGGTATGTAATTTGGACAGTGCTACCCATGCCTAATGTTGTTTTGAAATGATCAAATTGAGCCTGAGATAATTAGTAACTTGTAAAATAGCATTTGAAGAGAAAATCAAGTTATATGTAGAAGAGCAGTTGAAGATATCTACTTATAAGTAGACTGGTGTAAAACATTATATAATAACAAATGTTCAGTTGCTGTTGGACAGATGCAATACACAAAGTGGGCATTGTGGACAAGGATTTCAACGATTATAATATTTTTTCAATTTCTTCTGGCAATTTGCGTAGTCTGCACCATTGCGAAAACCATTTCTCGTGATGAAGAAACTCACAGACACTGTGTCTTGGGTATGTATGCGAGATAGCTTATAAAAAATGCTCTTGTTTGTTGGCTTTAGTGGATCGGTTTAACTTTTTTTCTTACATGTAGGGTCAATTGGACAACACGCAGCTTGGAAAGATGACGTACTAGTTTCATTTGTTGTCTTGGTTACTTTTGTGGCAATGCTACAATGCTTCACCAACTCTGATGTGCTTAGGTGGAGAACTTTCTATTCAACACATGATAGTGTGTGGAAAGCTCACTACCAGGAGGTATTTGACCATAGCATCCGTGAGGCTTTGTGTTGTCTTGGACGACGCAAATACTTGTAGGTACTTGTGCTTTTCTTATCTTCAGAAATTTGAATATTATTAGGAAAAGTTTAGTGATCATTTGTTTGTGGAAAAAAATATAGGTGTACTATGGAGGAAGATGGAGTTCATTCAGTTGCAAAGTTGTTGGGAGATCTTGTCACCTATCGTGCATCAGGCACCGGGCATATGGAAATTCTTACAGGTTGATCTTCATACATTATGTGTGTGCTGTTTCGAGTTTTGACATACATTTTCAATGTTGAAATTTGTAGTTTCACTAATTTGACCCTACAAGCTACAACCAATCAGTGAAACTACTAGTTTTTTTTTGCCAGGGGAGAGACCACCTTACTATATTGTTCACACCCGAAACTCCATTCTGTTTCTTAATCTAGTTCAAGACCACCTCGTTCATCAAGCATGAAAATACATAAGATCATGTCTACATGTATACTTCCAACTTTATCCGATGTACCTTTTCCTCTTATTTGCATTAAATTCCTCACCTAAAGAGTACTTTAAGCAAGTCACCCTGGTCTCTTATCTTGTACAGGGATAGCTTGTCTCACTGTCTCATTTCTGATCATATTCTTATCTATATGTAACAAATATGGTATTTATAGTTTAATACTTGTATGAAAGTATATTTTTCACATCTGAAGAAAATATCATGACACTTATTGACGATCCCATTCTCCTCCCCTACTACTACCACTGCCCGAGTTAACCAGCAGATAATGTCTTTGCTAACTTTAATGCCCACCCTATAACTATTGATGAATGTATTTGTTATTGATCACTAGAAACTAGTGTTGTAAATTCATCTCTGCTATGAAAATGTAACGCAATAGAAGAATGTATTAGAATTCTCAAATAGGGAGAATCTATTTCCTAGGACCATGTAGGAAGATTGTTGCAGAACAGGGGATTTGTGCTCAAGATTAATTTCTAACACAGGACTTGCGAGCATATTTTTTTTACCATTTTAAACTATATTTCGATGATTCTCATAAGGGTGTGAAACCTATCGACACATTGGATTTTATAGAAGCTTTTGAGTTTGTGAAGTTACTAAGTTTGTTGTAGATTATTATCAAGAAGAAAGAAAATAAAGTGTACTTTCTTATATTATTTCCTTTTAAGTTTAATTTTCATGGTTGTCGTAATCTATAGTTTTATTTTCAGGATGATTCTAATCTTTACATAATTAATTGATAGGGTTGGCTTTACTACAAAACAAAAGCCAGTTTCTTGAGTTACAAGAGGAACTTGCAGATGCACCTGATGATATAATTCAAGAAGCAATCACACTTCATCCCTTTGCTGAAGCTGCTTACACGGTTTGTTACCACGATCCTACATGTCTTCTTTCTCCAAATTGTTGTAGTGATTGTAAATTTGTAGTGTTTTATTGCAGGGACCCCTTCTTGATGTTGGTAGAACTCTTATATTATTTCCTTGTGTATGGCTCTACAGGCAAGGAATTTTAAATGCGGTTTGGAGTCGTAATAGGTATTTCATCTGTCATGTTTCTTCAATGAATACATCTATTTCTTTTCTGAAAATGCTTCTTTTTATTTCTCACTTGCTCTTTATATCTTTTTTCCCTTAAAGTCGACCTGTACTTGAAGGTGATAATTGGTGGCGAGGTCATGCAGCAGCATTCCTTAACTATGCTAACGTGTCACCTGTTGATCTACGACAAGGTCGTGTCAATCAAGTGCGTGTATATTATTTCTTCAGTAAACCCTTTTTTTATAAATCTTCATGACAAATGTGAATTTGCATTTGCTATGATAATCATAATATTTTCCACACTAAATCGTATGGATGCATAAACCTATTTTGATCGTATTTGATTCAGTAGATATTTGGTTGGAGTTTTATATATAGGTGTTTGTTTTTTCTTTTCTTCATTTCTTCAATTGTTAATCTAGAATAATTTCATCTCTCAAATTTGTAAGCATTTGATGACTCAATTTTAAATCCGAGTGCAAAGTTATGAATGTTGTAAATCTGCAAAACAAACTAGGGCTCCAACTACTTTTTTGAACCAAAAGGTTACGTTAGATTAAATTGTAGAGCTTTATGAATTTACTGATTGTATTGAATCTGAGAAGTACAATACATATACACAAAGGCAAGCCTAGACCTTCCTATAAATGATGAATTAACATAAACAAAAAGATACTCTAGTTACAGAAAATATAAAACTAATTAAAAGTAAATCACATTAGTTACAATGATTATCCTTAATATAAATAGGGGGAAACGAAACAGATTACTAGGGCTCCAACTTCAGTTTTCCTGATTCTACATCAACTTATTTACCAAAATTTAAACTGGGAAATTACTTGTATTATATTTTGCATACAAGTTAATAGTTTGCCTACATATAAGTGATTCTAAAGTTCGAATTATTTTTGGTTTATCCCAATAAATTGTATTATATTACTTTTAGGGATTTTCCTGTAAGGCAAAGTCCTATATTTGAAATATTGGGATAAAGAACTGTTCTCTTAGTTTTATTTGCCTCTTCTGAGACTTAGTTAAGTGTCTCAAAGTCTTTGTTGGTGTTCTTTTTGTAGGGTGAATGTCAAGCTGCGTATTTTATTGTGATTCATCACGATCTAAAATCCATTATTATAACCGTGCGTGGTACTGAAACACCAGAAGACCTGATAACAGACGGTTTATGCAGAGAATCTCCCTTCACTGCTGAAGACTTAGATGGATTAATCAAGTAAGTTCCACTGAAAATAATAAACAAAAAAACCTTTAGAAACTCTGTAGATTAGATGGCTTGATCTTGTTATTTAGGTTTACGCTTCTATATATTTGAGTAGCTATTTTGAACTTTATAAAGATAAAACTGCGATTTCTGCATAAGTGGTTGATATAAATTTTTGCTGGTGAAATTGTTATCTCTTTTCCCTCCTGTTGTTACAATTTTGTTATGCTCCAGCAAGGCATTGTAAATAATGATTATAATTAGTCCGGTGGCCGTATTTATGGATAATAAACAAACTATTCATTCAATTTCAGTGGCAATATTGACCACAAAGTGAGGCAACGTGTAATTTCGTCATTTCCTCATTATGGACACTCGGGTATAATTGAAGCTGCTCGAGAGCTTTTCATGAAAATAGATGGAAGTAGTTCAGGTAAGTGCTGCTTATGACACCTAAGATGTTTCAGTTATTGCTAGCGTCATTAATCATCCTTTGGATGTTACTGCCTTACTAATTCGATGTTTTATAATTCAGTTGCAGGTCATGATATTGAATCTCAACCTCGGGGATTTCTTTCGACGCTATTAGAAGCTGGGTCTGAATGTGAAGGATATGGTGTTCGGTTGGTTGGCCACTCTCTCGGAGGGGCTATTGCATCAGTCCTTGCATTAAGGGTAATACACTGTAAACCATTCTTTAAAAAAAGTTCCTAGTCCATTTTTTGCTGAACCATCAAACATGATATCTTATTCTTTGTTAGCAGAAACCACCCAGCCAGGTTGTGCTCAGTAAATTAAGTTTTTTGGGTGTAATCTATTTTGGTAGTTTAAGTTTATTATGTAGTTGTTTTGGTAGAGTTTCATAAATATGAAAAACATGATGAAAAATCTTAAGGGTGTTTGATAGAAGGATATTTGTGGGTAGCTTATTGAAGGAATGTTTGTGAAATTGATCCAAAAAGCTTGGTAAAAAGCTAATCTTGACAAATGTTTCTAATGTGCCTAACATCTTTTTAGCATCTTAAAAGCTCAAAACTTATAAAAAAAAAACAAACCAATAACCTAGACTGAAGCTCTTATATAATAGTGGGCTTTTAAAATGACGGAGAAGATCCTTTTGTACAACGTTGATAACTAGTCTATTATCCTATTTTCTGATCTGGATATTTCTCGATGACATTTGTAGCTGATGTTTTCACATTTTTTAAGCAGTTATCTCAATGTTCTATTTGTTTTTAACTTGATACAGTTGTATGGCCGGTATCCAAACTTACATGTTATTTCCTTTGGGCCACTTCCATGTGTTGATTTGGTTGTAGCTGAGGCATGCTCATCCTTTATTACAAGGTAATTTTTTAATAAGTTCTTGTCATTATAGAAATAATGAAAGGGGAAATTTTTGGTGTTACCTTGTGGTGCCTAAGTTTTTTTTTTCAAAATCCATTTGGTGTATCCGTATAGTGGAACTTGTCCTTGCATCATTTTTTCCTTGTGAACATATCCTCGATGATAATAATATCAATTTCGTTGATCATTTTGTATGCAGATTGTGCTTTTGGAAATAAACTTCAACACTTTCCTATACATTGTCATTATCTTTTGGGAATAAATGATTTACAAAATGTCTGTTTACTTTGCAGCATTATACATGATAGCGAATTCTCGTCATGCCTTTCGGTGAACTCAATCCTTAGGCTTCGTGCTACAGCCCTCACAGCTGTTGCACAGGATAAATCAAACGATGAATCAATTACTGATAGGTTGGCAAATCTGTTCATCCATGTCAGCAGTTTTAACGGGAAAAAGATGGGGAGCCTTGAACCTGCACAGGATGTAGACTTGTCAATCAATAGCCGTGATGTTTACGAGCATAACTCTCTGCCACATTGTGCTGTTGTTGAAGGTAAACACCCAAACTTCCCTCTTTTTATTGTCTGTTATGTTTTTTGTATGATGCTTCTCTCGGTTACTTAAGCCTGTTTGATTCTACATCCGGAATGAAAACGGAAAGGTGATGGTTCAGAGAAGGGCAAATAAGTCTTAATTATCCCTTCCTTTCCCTTCCCTATAACCAAACATAAAACGATTTGAAACACCACCATTTCTTCTCCCTTTCATTACCGTTACTTTCTGATTCCATTCCGGGTGAACAACCAAACAGACCATTACTCTATTATAAGCTTTTTATTTGGAAATTCCCCAATAATGGAATCCATTTTTCTACAGGTAGCTCCAAGTTGGAGCAGGACTACATTCTCAGAGAGTCTCAAATCTCAGAAAGCAATGTTGGGAGTAATCGTGACAGTTCAGTGGACAGTTTCGCTATTACTGAGAAGACAACCGTAGATCCGGTGACTCAGTTTATGAAACACGTTCCATCTACTGATGGAAAGACAGATGGAGATCCTCTAGAAATGTTCCTTGCTGGCCGAGTTATACACTTGTTGCGGCAGCAAAGAACCGTGAAGACGTCATTGTGGAAAGGTTGGAGGGTTCAGGAGAGAGCACCAAGATACCGAGCTTTCATTGCAAATAGGGAGAATTTCAAAAACATCACTGTCTCAGTTTATATGTTCCTCGATCATCTGCCTTGGAGGTAATTGAAATCTACTCTTCTTTCTAGCCGGGATGCATGTTCGTTTTTAGTCACTGCATATATGGTTACCCATCCCTAGTACTATCTCAAACCTTCAGGGTTTATGATAACATTTTCAGCCTAAAATCCAGAACTATCCAACTCGTAAATGATCTAAACCTGAAAAAACAGTCCCCTGGACCCTATCCGAAAACTTCAAGCTTAAGGCCAAGTATTTTTCAGCAGACTGCACATTCTAAAGCCCGAAATGACTTGGATATAGGACTGCGGATTCAGTAACCCAGCACAAATTTCAATAGACATTTCTCTAAATTTGTCAGGTTATGGTAGATCGAGCCCTTAAGAGTCTGTATCCTGAACTCTTAAGGCTTGTTAGGTCTGATTCCTGGAATGAGGAACCAATGGATAATTCGGGATATTTGTTGTGCTGTTCGCTTCAGTAATCATATTGGAATGAGTGAATAAGAGTGTAGTTTTCTAGTCGGATTCAAAATTTGCTATGGCTCATTCCAGCAATGAAATTTAGGGCCCGTTTGGTTTTAACTCCGGATCGGAAACGGAATGGAAAGTAATCTAGTCCATACCTATACCTTGTTCATGAAAGTTTTTGGAATCATTCATTGTGGTTTAAAGTAATTGGAGTAGAATTTGATTACTTTTGATACCCTATAAGAAAACAAAATGTGGGGAAGCAAATGCATCTTGCATGAAACCACAAGGAATGATTCCATAAAACTTCATGAATAAGGATATACATATGGACTAAATTCGTTTCCATTCCGTTTCCATTTCCGGAGTTGGAACCAAACGGGCCTTTAGATTTTTCCATTGCAAGTCATAATACCAAACATGAAATTTGATTCAACCATTCATCATACTCTTGAATCCAAATGAGCCTAAAGTAAACTGAAGTTACTGAACCCAAAGCTTTCTATATGGATATAGAACTGCTTAGGTTGGACATATATTCTGATTCCCATTTCTAGTCATCTCGTATTCTAAGTTGATTCAAACACGAAAATATGAATACTTTCAGATGTTACCAAGCGATGAAGGAGGTTTTGGAGGGCAAACAAAGAAGAGCACCTTGATATAATTGCTCAAGAATGGCTTCAACCTGAAAGCAAATTGTTTAATATGAGATTCCTGTATTCTTGATTGATCAACTCTCGTGAGCGAACGGGTGTCGAACCGTTTGCACAAACTGCTGCCATGCCAAAAGAGTTTGCGAACCATGGAGTTACTGTCTTGTGTATGTTTAGAGTTTTGCTGATCTAGATCCTTGTGTGGTAGAAAATTTGAAACCTTTTTCTTTAGAATTGTGTGTAGACATTAACCTCTTCTTTGATTGTGGATGTGTACGTTATTTTATGTTTAAGGTTGTGAAATTAATTGTGTGTAGACATTAACCTCTTCTTTCTCGATCTCTATCACCGGTCCCGTCTGGACCAAAGGGATAGGGAGGCTTTCCCCTCCGACGATTGTCAATGGAGAAAACACATCTTGTCAATGGAGAAGGTAACCTGAACTCTTAAGGCTCCAATTTTGAATATCTTGTTTTTTTTGGAGCAACTCCAAATCTCTAAAAGGATCTCGTATAAACACGTCTTGTCAACGGAGAAGATTAATGAACCTTTGTGCGGATTTTTAAAAAGGTTTTGGATGGAATGTTGGGGATAGTAGGACGATTAGATTGTGATAAGACTATGAACTATCCAAACACCCGCTCAAGAACTATGTTATAGATAAAAATCAAACTAATGTTCGTGAAACGATAAGCTCTTTATCCGGGACAACAAATGGAACCACGAAATGATAGATAATTAGATATTGTCACATTCTCCTACAAGACCTGATCAAAGAAATCCATAGCTGCCCATCTCACATAGTAATAACATTCAAGACCTACTACATTGGACACCGAACGAAAAAGATTGGTTTTTGACTAAATCGACAATGGATTTGATCCAGGGCTCTACGAGCATAAATGAATAGTTCATCTAATGCTTGGATTTGAGATCTAAACATGTTGTAAACAATTAGACCTCTATGTATAAAATGTCTACCTAGAGGTCTCATTCTCCTACAAGACCTAATCAAAGAAATTCATAGCTTGCCCATCCCACATAGTAACATTCAAGACATACTACATTGAGCACCGAACAAAAAAAGTTGGTTCTTCGACTAAATTGACCATGGATTTGATCTAGGACTCTAGGAGCATAAATGAATAGTTCAGATGAATAATGCTTAGATTTGAGATCTAAACATCATGTAAAAAATGTCCATTAGCAATGAATGACATAATTGGTGCTATAACCCAACATTGTCTAATTCGTTTAGACATATCATGCAAAAGAATAACAAATATACTATCAACCAGTCACACTAATTTTGATAAATTGAGATAATTGTACGTGTATAAGGTTAGGTTGTTTGAAATAATAATATAGTACCTGCACTATATACTTATCATTGTATGTCAACGATTCGTATAACTCACTCAATTGTACGTGCATGTACTGTATTTACCACTTCACTCATCTATACGTGTCGTACTATAATGATGCACATGTTTGCTATATATGTTATTAATATAAGCACGAGTATAAGTTAAAGCACTTGCACGATTTTAACCATTGATATAATACAAGCACGAGTATATAAAAGCAATAAATCATTCACGTTTTTAATCGTGCTTCTCATGAATCACGCCATTTCGTTTGAACAATAAACAAACGTGCACAACTGATTCATCTGTTCAGAAAAATACGAATGAAAATGCTGGCACGTGAATAATTAATCTCCGATCAGACGATGTATTTAATATACATGAACCGATTAATTAGAGCAACACAATTTTGTTTCCATAGAAATATATTGTATATTTTTATTACCATATACACGATCATGTAATAAATCACAATATAACGATGTCTTATTTATACCTTCAATTTGAGGCATTCGTGCACTGATCCAACGTTCCTTAGTTGTTCATATTTCTTACGTCAACGTTCTTATCGCCTAACCCTATATATATATATTCATAATTACGGGTTGGTCTGGATTGGCATGCGGGTCAAAACGTCTACCCATATTAGTCTCATTAAAACGGGTTGGACCCGAATGGGTCAAACTAGCTGTCCATGTCCATATTTTTTCCCGACGGACCGGCCAGATTTGTACATGTCTAGTCGACCCTCGACTAGACGCATATATATTCTCAATTTCATGGCCAAGACAAATACCGAGTATTGCCCCAAATGTTTATTACTAATCTACAGTAGCATACATCAATGAGCTCATCAAGCATGGTAAGTAAAACGAAATATGCATAATCTGTACTGGACATTGTCTCCCGATGGACCAAGACCCCCTATCCTGCCCCCTACATCAACAACATGTGGGAGTGGCTCGCGTCCTGGTCTCACCGGCGGCCCAACCTGATTGACAGTATCCAAAACAACATGTTCACGAGAGCTGTGGAGTGTGCTGGAGTGATAATAAGATCCATCAAGCTCCACTTTAAACATAACTGGAAAGACAGATCTCCCTCATCCCTTGATGCTGCCCAAATGTTAAACCTACAGTTCGTCTAAAGTCTCTCCATCTTACAATTTCATGGGCTTCAATCCCCAATGTATTTGAACTTGTGGTTGTGCTTGTAAACTCTATCCTTTGCTGTAATCAGGTACATTCCCCTTTCTTAATACAATTACATTTTCAAAAAAAATAAATACGCATAATCAAGCTTAAGTTTTTATTTATGATTGAATGAATCATACAGGAACCGATACACTCCAAGATGAGTATGGAGGATTCATTAGTCTAGAATCGTGTGTTGCGTCTTTCAATTTACTTTTGATGGTTTTGGTTTAGATGAGATACCTTGTTCATAAGTTTAATGTTACTTTGGAGATGTCACCAAGGACTTTGTGGATGGAAGTGTTCACTTAACTAAAAAATTAAGTCAAATATAAGTACATTCTTAAACTCTTCTAAAATTTAGGTTCGACCCAATTCCAAACGAGTTAAGCACCATACTCAACTAGAGTAACAACTCTACATCCTGGTAACTTTTTTTTGATCGACCGACATTGGATAATGTTGTCCGATTTTTCATCGACCAACATTGGATAATGTTGTCTAGAACAAAGGTTGTTCCGAAACTCATCACTCAATGACATGACGAGGGTGATTAAACACTTGTTTTAAAAACTACGTAGAAATGTCTCTCAACGTACGAGGACACTTCACATGGTCCTTGTTGAACGTGTTCGAGATATTGACGGTTATAGATCAGGATACGGGTTATACATTGTCGATTAGGATTATCCAAATATGTCGGGAGATCCAAGACGCACTCATAGTTGATACTCCGGGTTATTGAAGGGCCACATTGTATACTTGGATGAGTATATTCAAGAAGGACACGGTTTTTATTGAGTATGATTGAATTGTCACACTTCGGAAAATTGTACAAGATTAATCGACAATATATATGTTGCATTTGTTATTGTTTGTTTATGTACAATCCCACATCCGTTACAACACTATTGCTCAATAATACTCTTATATAATTATATGTAGATATATGCGTATAAATCTTCAATGTTGCGTTTAGATAAGCCTTCGTTGATCAACTAGATGTGATTTGTGAACTTGGTCCAACGACATTGTTCACAAACTAAGTCATTAGAGTCGCCTATACACGTGCAAACAAATACACTTATTCCACAACCAAAAGAAGCGCGTAATCATGAACTAAAAATAGAATCAACTTAATTATACCTATCTTTTTTTCGGATCAGAAAAATACTTGATGTGAATTGAAGAACATATTCGTAAAATTTTGATCTCGAAAATCATTTCACTCCTCATTCCATTTTTTCCACAAGCAATCTAAAAATCAACAATCAAATTTTGTGTAAGCCATGGGAGATCCCATGTCACGTAAACCATCATCGTTTCGCCTCCGGAGCGAAAGCCTGAATTCGGTCCGTCTCCGTCGCGTATTCGACATGTTCGACGAAAACGGAGACGACATGATAACGGCCGACGAAATCTCGAAAGCACTTGTACATCTTGGGTTGGAGGGCGCCGATGAATCCCAAACGACCGTTATTTCGATCATCAACTCATTCGTGAAGCCAGGAAACACCGGCCTAACCTTCGACGATTTTGCGGCTTTGCACAAATCGCTAGATGACGCGTTATTCTCCGGGGAAGGTGAGATGGACGGCGATCCTTCGCAAGATGAGTCGGATCTTATGGAAGCATTCAAGGTTTTTGACGAGGACGGCAATGGGTACATATCGGCGAGGGAATTGCAAGTGGTTCTTGCTAAGTTAGGGTTGCCGGAAGCAAAAGAGATGGAGAGAGTGGAGAAAATGATATCATCTGTTGATCGAAACCATGACGGAGTTGTTGATTTCTCGGAGTTTAAAGATATGATGCGTAATGTCATGAATCGTACTCCGTCTTAAGATCTTCGTTTGTGTCTTCATCTACATGCATACGTTGTTGTTGTTGTTTAACACCTTTATTATTGCTTACATTTTTTGTTTGTTTCATAATTCTAATTCTATGTATTGATATATAGATTTTGATGATTGTATTATATACTTTCGTCTTATATTTTCTTAATACAATTCTTTCGTTATTTGGTTTTTGTATCATAGTATTAGAACTATGAAATAAAATTTGTAATTTTTGGTGTACATTAATGTGATGCTGCCTAATCAATTATATATATATATATATATATATATATATATATATATATATATATATATATATATATATATATATATATATATATATATATATAATTTCGGTTCTGTCAGAAAATTTTAAAGAGTCTAATTTTGGGCTTAAAAAGCACAAAATTAAGTATATATTAAGACCCGGACCTGAATTCGATTCAGATCCGATCCAACTACAGATTTTCGGTCCAAATCCAATCCATTCATGTCACAATACAAACTACATGAGGTGCCATCTGAATCTTACGAATGTGAACAAATTTCACAATATTGAAAAATCTATATCAAGATCCTTAGATGAAATCAACAAAAATGAATACAACACCTACGCTCATAAAAAAATGTATATATTAAGATCCTTAAAAATATATTTTTATATAAAAAAAAATATATTCTCATGAATTGCTAGAATTTTGGTTTTCCTCTTGTTCCCGGTCCAAGTTAAACCGGTTGAGACGTTTGGTCGCCTTGTTGACCTGCACAAAATTAAGAACATTCATATATAAGTGCTTGTTTGGTTAAATAATGGATTTACAATTCTCGGGAATTGACTTTCCTAGGAATTGAATTATTGAGAATTACAATTACTGAGAATTGAGAAAATATGTTTGGTAGCAAAAAAAAATATCCATTAATTTGCAATGTGTTAAATTCATAGGCATTGTTAGTTAATGACAATTATAACCTTCATTTGAGGATAAAAAGGTGGGAGATGAAAATTTTAAGGGTAATTGGGAGATTTAATATCAAAATAACACGTTAATTGTTTTGTTACCTAGGGGGGAGTGGTGATTGTAAATACTCCATTTGAGGTAATTGGAAAATATGCAGTAAATTAGATTAATGTGTTTATCATTTTTTATTTTGCAACCAAACACATTAATTGAATCCATTTAATGGATTAATTTACTTTACTGTTTTTTTTACGCCCAACCAAACAAGCACTAACTCAAGTTCAAAATTAAGAATTTTTACTCGGTTGTAATATTTTGTATGATAGCTTAAGAGTATCATGCACAAAAATAAGAACATTCATATTTATAAAAAAAAACTATTAATCTATTAAAAGTATATATAACTTAGACTGATTAAGTAAATATACCTTTAATAAAGTAATAGTGGTAAGTCAATTAAAGTGACAAAAATTAGAGGATCTACAAAACAAAAACCCACAAAAAGAGCTTACTTCATTCGATTCTTTCAATTATGGTGCATTAAGTATGTGAAGGTTTGCATGTTTGCAGTCAGTTATGTAAATGTAACGGGTTGTAAGAACGTAAAATCAGCTGGATTATTGAAATGGAATGGTTTTTATCTCTAAGTAGAATTTGATAACCTATTCCCTATAGGTTTAGATTAATGAACCATTTAGTTGGAGCAAAAAACTGAAGAAAACGGTCAAGGGGAAGAAAAATATATCAGTTTTTCAATTTTTTGTGTTCAATCAAACACGTCTTGTTGGGTTAACATGTTTTCGATCCGTTTCCAATGATGCATTTTAGCGAAACAAATAAGAAGAGTGTTCTCCTCGATATGCATGTTTAGAGTTCATTTGTTTTGCTAAAATGTACCATAAGACCGAATTGAAATCTTCCTACCTCAACTTAGTTCATAGAATAGAACGATAAACGTCATAATCAACATGAAAAAATAGGAATCGGTTTATTTTATTTTATTTTTAATCGTTTTTTTAGAGAACAAGTGATTAAAAATCTTACCTCGTCTGTCCAATCGATTCTAAGAGTTATATAAGCTAGAAAAATCCCTTGCAATACTACACCACTGATCAGTCCAATCCAGATGCCCTGCAAAGGTGAATATGCATCAATTTATATTGTTTTCAGTTCATTTGAGATGGCTTATTCTATTGCAATCCATTTGATATAGATTTAGGGGTCGTTTGATTATGAAAGGAGTAACAAAAACGAAAACAAACTGAATAAAGGAAGGAAAGGAACCGTCAAAGCGTGTTTGGTTAAAGTTTAAACCAAAAAATGGAAGTTGCAATTTTTTCTCTCTAAATTATTGGATTGATTTTTATATTATTTTTTCGAATATCACTTAATTTTGTAAATTTTATGAGGTAATTTTACCCTAATTGTCTCTTTCAAAAATTATCTAAAATCAAGTCCAATTGTTGACAAAATTACCAACTATAGAGCACTTCCTAAGCCACACTAATTTGATTATTTTTTCTAAATAAACAAATGAAAACGAACCAATTAAAATAGAATCATTTCCTCTATTAATAGCTTCATCTTAAATAAATACTGATATTATCTCGTTATATTATGCTATTTTATATTGTTTTTATGCTTGCAGTCGTTATTATTCTTTTGTTATTCTATTGCAAACCTCACATAAAGGTGATAATAGCATCAATATATATGTGATTCTATTCCACTATTTGTGTGGTCTTTTTCACCATAATTATGAGAAACACATGTTATTGGGTTAATCCAGAATAATATCATTCCCTTTTTTTACGTATTAAACAGGTCCTAAACATTTTACCGAGATACATCACCAATACAAATTATGAAAAACAATTCAAAAGAGATATTATTCTGAATTGAAAGTATATACATACCGTGATACCCAAGTTAGCTACATAAGCAAGAACACATCCAATTGGAAGGCCGATAAGATAATAGGAAGCGATATTAACATATGCCACCTTTCCTTGTGAACCCGTTCCTATTGCTACCCCTGTGTACACATTTCGAGTATGTAACATAATAACATGCGCATTAATGAAATAGATTAAAATTTCGTTTGTTTTGCTAAAATGTATAATTGGAAACGGAATATCCGTGGGCCAACATAATGTGGGGGCCACACGTCACTAGACAAGCATATACACGTTGGATCAAAGGTCAACACATAAGATCCGTGAGGTATATCAAAAAAGGAAGACTTGGGAGGGAGAGTTATAAGGGAGACGTGGGAAAAAAAGAACGTGATATCTGTCAGTTTTTTAAGATATCAAAATCGATAGAAAAAAGTAAAGTATTGATATATGGGATATCACTTTGATACACATATACTTAATTACAAAACATGAATATCGAATATGTGATATCCATACCCATATCCCATATCAGGATATGGGAAATGAACAGGCCCGAGGAGTAGTTGATCAATCTTATATATACTAGGTATGTTATAACTCTATTATCGATATGAAAACATTTAATCTTCCACAAACGATGATATTTTTTTTAGGTTAATAAATAAAACTAGAAAAAGCAAGGAATTCAGGTTTCTTACCCGATAAAACCGCTTGAAAGCTATTTAGAATTATGGTGATGGCAAGCAAAACGAAGAGATTTGCTGTAGCCGTTGCAACTTCAGCGTCGCTTGTTAACAAATATGGGATCTCCTTTTTGAATACTAAACAAATAATGCAAAACAACACTCCAAAGAACACCGAAGTGCTCAATATTACCTTGATCGCGAATTTTGCTGCGTTGATGTTGCCTTTTCCGAGTTCATTTGCAACTCTTACGCTGCATTTTGCGTGAAAAATGTGTAAGAAACTATATGACATGACCAATATCATGAACATTGAGATTTACGTGACATACCATGTAGCGCCCATGAACCCGAGGCATATCATGTATTGCCATGCATTGATGTTAATGCTGGAAAGAGCATCGATGATCGATCAAGAGCATATATCATATATGCATTTCTCATAAAAAAACATTCAAAAGTCGAAATCGATACATACCAAATCGAAAATGCATCTATATTTACTGTTGCATTGCTTGTGTACCCGGCTAACAAGACAAGGATAGAATTGTACCATAGTTGTACACTGCACCAAATAAGAGGACTTAAAGGGTTGTGTAAAGAAAAACTTTACAATGATTATAAAAAAATATTCAACATAAAAAAGTCGGTGGAATACTCGAATTAATGATTGATTTTAGGATGAAATTCCCTAGACTCAATACTTTTACTTTGTACCCAAATTAGTATGGTATTTTAAGAACATTAAAATCTCACCAAATCATCACACCGGAGGAGACGGAGAGCTTTACAATAGAAAGGATGTCATGAAGTGCTTCGATGGAGAAGCCGGTCCAAGTTTCGCGACACCAACCTCCGAACACATAGGCGGCCATCAACGCAACAAAGATCCACCGAGAGACGACAAGCGCACTCATTGCACCGGCAACACCCCAACCAAACTCACTAACGAAGATCCAAGAAAGGAAAACATGAAGGACAAATGTGAGAGGCGAAAGCAACCCTATGAACATGTTCTTGCGTTGTGCTTGTAGGAATGATTCGGTTGTCAAGCTAAAGGCAAAGCTGTATATGACACCGATATACCACAACGAAATTCCTTCCGCCGCATCTGATATGTCGTCTTGTTGTCTGAGTAGCTTGTAAATTGGTGTAGCGAATACATAGATAGGAACCAATATTGTTGCAGTAACGACGTTGATTATCCACGAGCGTTGTAAGTAGATTCCCATCATACGGTAGTGTTTTGCTCCAAAGGCTTGTCCACAAAGGGTCTCGGTTGCACTTGACATTCCTGTCTGAATTCCGACGAAATTGGAACGAAAACAAAAATGATGTTATAAGTTAATTATAACAATATCACTATCCAGACAAACCCAAAAGAGCAAACATATTACATATATAGGGAAAGGGATGTTTTAGTATTGTTACTAATAACTTTGTGAATTGTGTATTATAAACACTTTTACTCTGTTTGATTAAAATGTATTGAAACCATTTTTTGTGTTTTAAAATAATTGAAGTAAAATTTAATAAATTTTAGGAAAAGTTTGAATGGTGCCAATTGTACTTTTGACTTTTTGAATTATACACTTTTACCATTCATTAATTAACATTTAAAAAAAATAAAAATGATAAGTTATTCATTTTGAATATTATATATACCTTTAAAGACTATATTAACAATAACTACAAAATAAATAATTATAATTTTTTTTTTAAATTTTAATTTATAAATGATAAAAGGGTATAATCCGAAAAAGTCTAAAACTTATGGACACCATCTGAAAATTGAACAACACTTCGACATAATTCAAAAAAATTAAATTCTTTAATTTTAATTCCCTATATGAAACTAAAAGTATACCCATTTTTCATTGAGAATGATTGAGCATTCAACTAAGGGTCAACTTCATAATATAAACAATAACATAAGTAATCTAAAAGAGATACAAATATAGTTGACACTTTGAACAAATGTGTGTCACATCTCATTCTCTTTATAGTTATCTTATAAACTCGACACATCCTGGGTCATGTGTATATGAGCGTATATGTGTTTTATATCCAAACTCGATACATACGTCTAGCGAAGTTACATTCAAAAACCAATAGACAGAAGTAGATATAGGGATTTTTTTTAACCAAGCATCTTAACTCAACATTACAATTAGAATATGAAAACAAGCACAAAAAGTTGTGAGGAAAACTTACCAAAATACCATTAGCAAATCTGACTGAGATAGCTTGTACAAGAGAATAAGCAGCAAGCTCTACTTGGCTAATATGCCCAATGAAAGCTTGAGTCACAACTTGAACACCAAACATAGACAAACGAAATAAAATTGCTGGGAATGCAGTTCTCCATATCATTTTACTTTCATCCCATATCCTCCTCCAAAGTAGATCATCCCTATCGTTTTCGGGTTCGAGAAGCCTCGAATCTAGCTCGTTATTCACCTCCATGGTTCTACAGATCCGACAAGATCGAAATGTTAGGCTTTGATATCGAGTGAGTAGCTAGCATTCATGTCCACACAAAAAACGAGTTTTTTTAATACATATTGTTGAGATGTGTGAAAATGTTCCATTTCTAAAATATAATACTACGTGAAACAAAGATATAAGTCCTAGGGCTACTTCTCCTATTGTCAGTTGGTTTTAGGATGGAACTCCGGATTCAACTCTCAAGGACTGACGTGTTAGGTCCAAGCCTAACACATAAATTCAGCAAGATTTAGCAAGTGCAGTTAGGGTAGAGTGAAGGTTATGTGCATACGAGCGCCCTTACGCGTTAGGTCCAAGCCCATGAGAACTTATTATCTCCAACAATACGGGTGAAATTAACATCCTAGTTTTGTACAACATTTAAAACGTGCCTACAAAATGAAAGAGCTAAACTACACAAACCCACCTCAAATTAAACATTTTCAAAAATACCACAACTACACATTTTTAAAAGAAATGATAGAACCACCATTTTTTAGTGACTATACAACTTTTTTTTCTTATAACGGAAATTCGATTTCATAGACGGTGCGTCGACTGTTGGCTCGAAAGGCCGAAAAAGATCGTCATACGAACTAACCGTCATAAAAGGTCACAACAAAAGAGAAAAAGAAAACACAAAAAATACTTTATAAAATCCGAACGTAGGGAAGTCTTCAAGGGAAAGCAGCATGATCCAGTCAACCGCAAGCGACAAAAAAGAACTTTCATCTTCGAAGGAAGTACACAGACAAAGAGCCTGAGAAACAGCTGTGTGGACACTCAAATTTGGACTGTAACAGAGCCAATTTTGTATATCTCAAAATTCACAGGCGGTTTTATGAAAAAACCCTAATCCAAGGAAGGTTTGTGCAAAAAAGAAGAAGCAAAGATTAATGAGTAAAGTTGCATGAACTGAATGAAATCCATCAATGAAGCTCATCTGAAGTGAACAAATCAAAACAGGAAACAAAGTCAAAGCTCAAGAACCACAACAACATCGATCTTGATTCTTAACTAAACATAACTTAAAGTATAGAAGACACATTACTTGCATATATTGAAAGAGAGATGAATTGCAGATGTATACCTTGATCGAAGATCAAGTTTGAGAAAGATTGCAAATTGTCAACGAAGGGAAATTCTGTATGTGGTAGCTAGGAGTTGGCCAATGAGTGAGAGTAGAGGTTTATATAATTGTAGAGAGATTGCAGTTCATTAGGTGAACTTGGAATAATAGGTGGATTCATATCCGAATTGAACCACTTCAATCAGTAATGTATTAGGTGTGTCAGTGGGATTACAAAAATTAAACATAAATTAAGTATAAGTGTCGAAACTAATTGTTTCAAATATTGATGACAATTCTTGCAAGTTTTGTTTTTCACCATAGTTATAGGCAAAGGTAGTCTGATATGTTGATTGACACACCTCATTAGGTGTGTCAGCGGAGAATTCGGTTCAGGGAGTGACGTAGTTAGAATTTTGTCCGTTAATTCGGGTTGGATTCGGGCTAGTTTCGGAATCTGGGCTGACCCGCATGTCCGGACCTGGCCCGTCTGCGGGTCCTGAATTTTTTAAATTATTTTATTTATAATATATTAATACTGAATTTCGGACTTGTTTTTTTTTCGGAATCTAGGCAAAGGACGAAGTGATCTGGACGAAGTTGAAGACTGAAGAGGTCTCCGCACATGCGGGGAATGTAACAACTGGAATTTTCATTCCGGTTTTGAGCATTAAGACTTCTTTCGCAACCACTTGAGTGGTGCCGAAAGAGGGTCTCCGCACCTGCGGGCTCGGCGACCTTGTCACCGCGGTCACGCCAGGGTCATGCCGCGGTGCGGTTTTTGTAACAGATCGCGTGCGATCTTTTGTAACCAGCGTCCGTCTTTCCTTAATTGGAAGTTTTTTTTATCTTAGTGCGTGCGATATTTTGTAACCGTCGTCCGTCTTCTCCTCTTACGTAACTCCTTCTCCTTCTTCTCTTTCATTCTCTTCTTCCACTTGTGCTTCCTACATCCAAGATCAGTGAATTGCAGCTTTCATCACGTGGGATTGATACTGCAGATCCGACTGTAAGTCTCCCTTCCTCTTGTTGTTCTTCTTCTTCTTCTTCTTCTTAGTAAAGTAAAGATTGAGTCTTGATTCTTTGTATGCCTTGCATCTGTTGTTGTTAGGTGAACCCTGGTCGTAGTCGTGGTTGTGGTGTGAGAAATGTAGAGGAGAGTCGAACCGTCTTGGAGGAGTTATTGTCGTCGAAGTACTTCGATGTTCGCCCTTGGAACCTTGCCGCACCCGCGCCTGTGCAGACCCACACCGTGCTTTTCCCTAAGTCGTCGCCCCCATGCCTCTTTGTCACCGTGGTCGCAACATCCGAAGCTCTATCACCGCGCCTTCCTTAAATGCGGTCGCGCATCATCTCCAATGGGTACCGTCTTTGTGGTATGTCACTCCTATCCTTGCTCCCTTATCGTTCCTAGAGTTAGATCGTGCTAGGATGGACCTAGACGAACTAGTGTGAATGCCAGTTAGTGGCTTATGGATTCCTAAGTGTTTGGAAGTGGTTTAGAACTCTTGATCTAGTTGTGTTATTGTTGATCCATGAGGATCTTGAGAGTAGGAGTAAGACATCCTAACATGGTGTTGTGATATGGGTAAGATCATTGAGACTAGAAGTAGGATCCTTCTAGCAAGTGGTAGTATGACCTTGTAGCATGTCAGTAGATTTTGATCTGGGATGCCTTGTCTGAATAAGCATAGATTACTTTCCTGCGGGAAGCTGAGCGTTATCAAAACCGAGATTACCTTTGATACAAGTAAGTCCCTCAGACTTACTTAGTTGTCTTCTATGTGTTAGCATAGTTATGATAGTGGTGTGTGCTAGATGTTTTATGATTAAAAACTAGTTATGACTTTCGCCTTAGAGTTATAACTATGTGTATGGTGTGCGTAGTTGGAGTCGATGTCAAGCCGGTAGAAGTCGATCAACTACGCATATGAAATGCGTTTTTTTTAATATATGAACTACGAGTGCGTGCCCTATATGTGTAGTTGTGTGAGCGTGTTTATTTTGTAATTTTTTTAACTACAACTATGCGTTCTATATGTGTAGTTGATTGACTTCTATCGGCTTTGCTATTCGTACCACATGAAACATGCTATTTGTACCACAATACCGACGACACATTACGGAATCGTAGTAAAAAAGCTAATTTCATTCAAAAAATAAAGGAAAAATGGCTACGACTATACATGCCGGATATGTAGTAGTTTTTTTAAACTAGAATTAGCCTTATTACTACGCATTTGAGACGCGTAGTTGTAAATGTTAATTAAGTTGGTCCCATGTATCATATTTGTTTACATTTTTAGTTGAATTTTTGGTACTCATAATTTTTTAATTTGAAGTGTTTTCCGAATCTATTTTTTTAATTTTTTTATTTAGTACAAGTCAATTTCTTCTTAAATGTCTAATAAGCATGTCCACGGTCGGATCCGCCGGGTCGACGGGTCCGGGATGGGTGACCCGGACCCGGACCCGTGTAAAAAGCCAACCCGCCGGGTTGGCCCTTTTAATTTAAAACCTGATATTTTTTTTAAAAAAAAAGATGAAAATGGATGACCCGTCGGGTCGACCCGCCAATGGTTATTTTAGCCGGCGGGTCGACCCGCCGGATCACGGGTAAGGATCACCTCAACCCTTACCGCCGGGTTACGGATAACCCGGACCCGTGGACATGATTTGAAAGTGTTTATTTTGATTGAGCAAACAGAAAGCAGTAACTTCCATGAAAAAATTCCTTGCCTAAATGAGTATTTCATCAGAGAGGAAAAGGTACATACATATGTGGAATACTCATTTAAGCATTCAAAGGAAGAATATTGAACTACATACACCATGTGATATCCTTTCACTTCGATCCTGCAAATGCTAGTTAAAGTGTTCAAATCTCTCATCTACCCATCATCAACCTTTCAAGATACAGTTTGTTGTTAGTTGGTTAAACTTGTAAGACTTCAACATCCTTTTCTTTTGATGTTAGTTGTTACCTTTCTAGATTTCTAAAATTAAAACATAAAAAATACTTCTATATAACCATTACTTAGTAGTTTCTAAAATTATTAAGTTTAAAATTTAATATGATCATAATAAGTTTTAAAACTAATTTGTATCCTTGCTTAATAAAATATGTTGATTTATTTTTGAATGGGAGAATTTGACATACTAGGCTTTTTTTAGTTTTTGTTTAAGAAAATGTACCCCAAATTTTTTACCACTTTCATTTAATAGTAGGTAAAAATTATTAACCTTTCTATTAGAAAGAAAGAATAAATGATGTTTGTTATTTGTTATATAAGTATAATTTTTAATTTTTAATTATTGAATTTGTTTTCTTTTATTATTTTTCTTGCCTTTTTTATTTATTTTTTATTTTATTTTTTATTTTCTGGACTGAATTTCTCATGCCGGAAATTCTCATACCAGAATTTTCATACCAGAAATTCCATACCAGAAATTATCATACGAAAAGTTCATACCAGAAATTTCATACCAGAATTTTTTCATACCAGAATTTTTTTCATACCAGAATTTTTTTCATACTAGAACTTTTTCATACCAGAATTTTTCATACCAGAAATTTCATACGAAAAGTTCATACTAGAAATTTCATTCCAGAAATTTCTGAATTAAAACTAGCGGCACAATCAGCACTTGATCCTTGTGCTTTCTGTCCGCTATTTATTTTTGTTTACATAATACTTTTATTTTGAGACAATTTTAACATATAATTCTCCACTCAAATAATGCTCAACTCATCCACGTCTTGTCATTTGTCATTGTCAACTGGGAAAAGAACAAGTCTTTGGAAACCAAAGGAGACGGTGATGGACCCATTTTTGCAAACCGTCATCATATACGCAAATTACAATAAAAAAAATTGCAAAATTACAACGAGCCCCCTAAAATTTGCAAAATTAAATATTAGACAATTAAAAATTCATTCCGGTATGTAAATTTCGGTATGTAAATGTCCGGTATGTGAAATTCTGGTATGTGAAATTCCGGTATGTGAAAATCCGGTATGTGAAAATTATGGTATGTGAAAATTCCGGTATGTGAAAATCCGGTATGTGATAATTCCGGTATGTGATAATTCCGGTATGTAAAATTCCGGTCCGGTATGTGAAAATTCCGGTATGTGGAAATTCCGGTTTGTGATAATTCCGGTATGTGATAATTCCGGTGTGTGAAAAAATTCTTCATTCTAGAAAATAAATAAAAAATAAAGAAAATAAAAAAGACAAAAAAAATTATTAAAAGAAAATAAAAAAAGAAATTCAGTTTTTAAAAAACATTTGGAAGAAAGAAGAAAACAAGAGCATGGAGAAGGTTTGATGGTAAAAAAAAATAAGAGGGGTATATTTACTTAATTAAAAAACAAAAAAGCCTACTTACTATCACTATTTCTATAAATAGCCTACTAACCAAATTTGCCCTTTTTGAATTAGTTTAAAAGTATTAGTTAGTTTAAATTTAATGAGGTTATAAGAAATTTACTATTGGGACGAACATCCCGCTAACACATGCGGAGTATGCCTACTCCCCAAATTGCAGAAGAGTTGTAGTTGCTGAGAGTGAAGAAGGGAGACGGGCTTGAGTGTGTGGTGAGATGGAGAGATCGCCAAAGAAGGGGTGCAATATATGGGGAAGAAGAGAGTGAACGGAGAGAGAAGAGGGAGGAGAAAGACAGAAGGTGTTGGGAGGTGTTGCTACTTGCGTTTTCCTGAGGAAGAGAAGGGGATGCAAACAAGTGTAGAGGGTTGTAGGAGCAGGGTATAGCTGGAACAAGGGCTAGAGGAGAGGAGTTGAGGGCGCCAATGGTCGGGGTTACAATGAGGAGTCGACTAGACTAGAGATAGCATGGGCGGGAGAGCAACAAGGGTCGAGGATCCAAGTTGATGAAGAGGCAAGAGAAGTAGACCGGCAGTAGTGTAGGACTGGGAAGAAAGGTAGACTGCGTCGGCACATTTGCAATGCTCCCCATTGGGACGGTTTGCATTGTGCTTGCGCCTGGCGTGGTGCTGGGCGGACTCCACATGTGTTAGCGGAATGTCCGCCCCAATAACATCACTCATTTATAATTAGTTTTATTTATTCAGGTCATAATTAGTTTAAAAATATAGCATATTCTTACATCCATTCTATTTTTTTTAATCTAAAAATATATATAAAAATGTATTTGTTATACAATTAATTAGTTTAAATATAATGAGGTCATAATTAGTTTTAAATTTATTTTTCTAGTTTCTATATTTTATAAATGATTTTGTAATGCAATATATAAAGAATGGCTGTATGAGGGAAACAAGTTAAAGAATGGATGTAGGGGATTCAAGTATCACTATACATTCATTAAAACCAAATAAAAAAAATTTTATGGGAAGGAGAGTCAGTGGTCTCCGGCGCATCTGGACACGCTTTTATTAATAGGTTAGAAGGCTAACTAGTCATCAAACAGGAGATATCCCGACCCCTTATATCATCAAGTAAAAGATCAACTGCACCCTCCAGCGGGTCAGACAATACATTCAATTAAATAGGAAGGTTCAAAGCAAAATTAGCTAAATAATCCGCTACTCTATTTTCCTCGCGGTAGGCATGACAAAACTGGATATCCCAGTCTCTTTTCAAAAAGTCATGACACAAAACGTACCAGACTAGCGAGAGGATGGTGAGGTGCTATGGTGTTCTTGAGCAGTTTGATAACCAGTTGGGAATTAGTTTCATTGATTACCAAACGAAAGCCTAGCTCCCAAGCGAACTTAAGGCCATGAACCACACCCCACAACTCAGCCATGGGGACGGAGCATATCTCAAGATTAACACCAAATCCACTCACCCATACTCCCGCTTTATCTCTAACCACATCCGCCGCACTACCAAAACCATCTTTCTTCTTCGCCCCATCCGTGTTAACTTTAACTGCGTCATCCGGGAGAGGCTTCCACCCTACGTTGATAGTACTCCTCGTGTGACGTACATGGTATCTATTCCTCTTGTTCCAAACATGGGCATACTCCTTAGCTTTATCTTGGATAGATCTACTTCTATTACCTTCGAATATATTCTTGTTGAAGGTTGCCTCATTCCGCCACTTCTAGGTCCACCAAATACCAACTGCAAAACACTTACTCCACAAAACATCACCATTAAAATAAGTTGTAGAAAGAATGTTACCTCTTATCCAAGAAGCGAATTGCAAGTTGAAGAAATCTTCTACACAGTATATGGCCTGCATGGACCTCCACATCGACTTCGTACGTGAGCAGTCCCTAAACAAGTGAGGGAGAGACTCCCTAGCAAGCAAGCAGCAGCTGCATCCATCCAACTGACTGATGTGCCTTCTCTTACGTTCCTCATTACACAGTAATCCTCCTCTCACTAGTTTCCATACAAACAGCTTGACCATCTCCTGTATTCTGAGGCGCTATATCATTATGTACAAAGCCCCATCGCTGCATTGGAGATCATCTGATCCAATGAGTAGTCTATAGGCCGAACTGGTAGTGAAGTTTCCATCATGGGTAAGACTCCATCCCACTTCATCTCTGATGGCGATCTGCTCACTGTCAGTCGGTTTATTATCACCAATAGGCAATACTTATGGGTTTTACAACAGCAAGTCTGAGCAAAACACTCGTCGGGAGCATGCACTGGAGCCGCTGCCAGTCCCAGCCATGGGCTTCTATCCAGAAACTGCTCACTGTACTGTTGAGGTCAGCTGGGGCAATCAGGTGGATGGCTTGATTAATCAGACTCTCATCTTCAAGCCACTTATCCCTCCAGAAGCATATGGTACGACCATCTGGATCCATTTAGCTCCCTTGGCAACAACCTGCTGGATTCCATTGTAAATGCCATTCCATGTATGATATCTCTCTATTGGGAGTCTATTACCATTTATGAGGTACTTTTTTTTTTTCCAAAACATCGACTCAAAGACCATCACCAACTTTCAAGAATCTCCAACCTAGTTTACCCAATAAGGCCTTGTTGGTCTCATGTATACTCCGGATGTCTAGCCCACCTTTCTCTTTCGGAATACACATCTCACTCCACTTTACCGTGTGTAGCTTCCTATAACCATCCGAATGACCCCAAACAAAATTGGGGCAAATTTTGTCAATTTTTTCACAAGCCTAATTAATACTCGTTTGAAAGCAAAAGACAAGTTAACATAAATTTTCCTACAATTTTTGCAATATTTAACAGTTGAATACGGATCGGGTGATGTATCGGGTGAATGGACGTGAGACTAGTCACCCAAACCGCCCGCATCATCCGTGACAACATTGCACCCGTAATTTGACGAATTATCAAAAATAATACAAACAAATTATCCTCTCAATCCCTCTTTTTTCCCCTTTTGTCCAAACCCAACCCCAATTTTCAAACCCAAAAACCACGCCAGGTTGAAGAAGACGGATTCAGAGGTGCGAAAATGGAGGGAAGCATTCTTGAGTTCATCGGAACAGAGCTGATCGGAGTAATGTCACCGGTCTCCATTTGTATGCTCCTCGTCGTCTTCCTCGTATACACACTCTCACCTTCCTCTTCTACCTCCGCCGGAACCACCACCATCGTCACCGCCGCTAATCTCGTCTACAACGAAACCCCGACCGATTCCACCGCCGATAAGCTCGAAGGTGCTCTCCTCAACGCCGCTGTCTTCGTCATCCTTATTGCCGTAGTCACCTTCCTCCTCGTCGTCCTCTACTACTTCAATTTCACTGGATTCCTGAAACACTACATGCGTCTTTCTGCCTTCTTCATTCTCGCTACCATGGGAGGATCGATCTTCTTATCCATCATCTCTCATTTTTCTCTCCCCTTCGATGCGTTTACTTGCTTTATCTCTCTATTCAATTTCACCATCGTCGGTGTACTTTCTGTGTTCGCCGGTGGCGGAGTCCCGATCGTCCTCACGCAAGCGTATACTGTCGTTCTAGGGATTGTTACCGCAGCTTGGTTTACTCAATTGCCGGAATGGACTACCTGGACTCTTCTTGTCGCGCTCGCGATATACGATCTGGTCGCTGTTTTGGCTCCTGGTGGTCCGCTTAAGATACTGGTTGAATTGTCGCAGTCGAGGGATGATGATCTACCTGCTTTAGTCTACGAAGCTCGCCCAACCGTCTCACATGGCGGTTCTGGTGGTACCGGGAGGAGATCGAATAGTCTAGGGTTTCTAGTTGCTGGTGCTTCAGATAATGGTTCTGTTGAGCTTCAGCCTTTATCGTCGTCTCCAGAAAATGGACTTCAGATTCACGATGAGGTTGAGGAGACCAGATCAAGAGAAGAGGATTTCAGAGCGGAGACTTCGCCATTGGTGCCTAATTCAAGAGACATGGAAAGGCAGAGATCGGAGCCTGAGATTGCAGCGGTGGAGGAGGATTCATCTCCGCTTGTAGAGATGTTGGGAATTGGAGGAACAGGAGATGATGGATCAGAGGAGATGGCTACAACCAGAGGTATTAAGCTTGGACTTGGGGATTTTGTTTTCTACAGTGTTCTTGTTGGTAGAGCTGCATTGTATGATCTGATGACAGTTTATGCCTGTTATCTTGCAATCATATCCGGCCTCGGTTGCACGCTGATTTTGTTGTCTGTGTGCCGGAGAGCTCTGCCTGCTTTGCCGATTTCGATTGCATTGGGAGTCATGTTTTACTTCTTGACCCGGTTGTTAATGGAGCCTTTTGTGGTTGGGGTTTCCACCAATTTGTTGATGTTCTGAGCCATGTAGAGAGGACTAGGCTGAACTATACTTTCAGTACTTGACCCAATTGTTGCAATGGAAAAAGCTGATGATGTGCTGATTCCTATAGAATGTTCTGTTTACCCAAATTTGTGACTTCAGGATCATGCATTTTTTTGCCAGGTAATCATAGTTGTAGAGATTTTAGAAGTAAATGTAGCACGGTATGCTTCAAATTTGACCCTATGTTAGTGATGTTAAGAATCAAGAATGTAAGTTGGTGAGGCTGACTTTGATTTGCCCAAAAAGTAGATATTCAGATTGCCAATGTAAATGCTTCTATACTAGTGATGCTTTCAGTTTCTGAAGGAATATGTTCTGTGATACTACTGATGTTTTGCATTGTCTGAAAGGATATGTTTTGTAGTACTCGCGATGCTTTGTGTTGTCTGCAGGTACACTTTCATTGCTTTCCGGTCTAGAGGTCTGGTTGTATATTTTGTTGCAATCTGTACCATCAGTATTAGGGGCTGTCTGGTACCACCTTATAAGAATAGTTTTTCCCTTAATATGGTCTTTATAAGCACCTAATAAAAAGGTGCCAAACAGCCCCTTAGACTCTTAGTAATATGTCCTTTTCATTCTTACACTCTTCGCTGATGGGCAGTTGCATCCGACATTCAGTTCCTGTTTCGTGCTGTTATTGTTCTAGAAATGCTGCTGTTGCTTTCTTTTCCTTAGGGGATGGTTGTGTGCAATACTACAATTTCACTTAGTCATGCCATTTCCACAACTGAGGAGTCAATTGAATATCAAATAGGATAAATGTTGTTTTCATATCATGTATGAATGACTTAGAGATTCTCGTCTCGTCAGATATTTTCTTTTTACTAGGCTATATTAGTAATTTTGAGCTAAAAGTCCCAGCAGTTTTCCGAGCTGCAGGATGACATGAAGTTGTTGTAGTTGTGCATCTGTTTAAATTTTGGCATGCTTACAGTGATTATAGATAGATTTATCAATGTGTGTAGAAAAATAATAAACAAGTCTTTACATGATTTTTCCTCACAAGCCTGAATTTATACTGATTATACACATTAAATAGATTTGTAAAACTTGATGCATTATGATTGATGGATTTGCAATATGAATTTTGATTGTAAAATGCTTTGACATCGGCCTTGGATCTTTCTCTTTAGCTGATGTTTGCAAGCTTATTTTTGCCTTTTGTTCTTGTTCTTTTTCTGCTGTACTCTTCTGTTAAATTTGGTTTGTGAAGACATTGTTCCTTTGCTTTGGGGTTTTCATTTTTATTTCCTTCAGTCATGTTCAAAAATTCGGGAACTTTGTTCTTGCTGTAAGGCTTGTGTTTCCTCGGGGTCTTTTTGATCTTACGGAAATTGACCACTTCTGAACGAATATGTTAACTGCTGATGCCTTGAAGGCTTGAACCAGGAACTGATGTCTCTGTAGAGTTAGTTCTAAATGCTATTCAATTTCGAGGTATGATTTGCCTTTTGTTTCATTTTTTACGAGTTTAATTGAACATTTCATTCCTGTTTCATGCTGTTATTGATCTATCTTATTTCGTGTTCACGATCTCTTTTCACATTACACTTGTATATATTCGTCGACTCAACTTTGCAGGAAATTGTGTGATCAAATCCAAACCCTCTTGTTCTCGTGTTCTATTAGACAAGGGACAAGAATGACAAGCTCTTTGCAGGTACTACTAGAGCATTATTTTTCCAAAAGCTACACCCCAAGAATACTTGCATGATCTGAACTCTGATTAGATTCTTCAGGAGATTCATGGAGAAATTGTCGAAGTCGTGCTTGTGTCTTGTTCACCTGCAAATTTGTGTTCAGGTTACTAAGCTAATCGGAAAACAATAGGCTGAATCTACACAATGGATGTGCTTCTGTTTTTCGTGTTCTGGAGATATTTACCTCTTCCTTCCAGTCGATCCTCCAAGTGAATGTGACAAGTACGAGTGTTTGCACTACCATCCCGATCAACATTCCGATCCATATGCCCTGTTCGACATAACCGATAATGGTTATAACGCAACGATTTTATGAATTGCGTAACACTTTGATTCGAGGTACCTTTATGCCTAGTTTAGCTACAAATGAGAGCAAGCATCCAACGGGCACACCAATGACATAATACGACACGACGTTAACTATAGCAACCTTGGCTTGTGCCCCGCAACCTATCGCTACCCCTGCATACAATGAAGTATGATTTTAGAGTTGAAGACACCAACAAGAATAGAAATTTAGGGCCTGTTTGGTTTCAACTCCGGAAACGGATGGAAACGAATCTACTCCTTATACATGAATAAGGTAAACATATGGACTAGATTCATTTCCATTCCGTCTCCGTTTCCGAATTTATAGCCAAACGGGGGCTTAGTATGTACGATAAGCTTGCCTGAAAAAACTGCTTGGAAACTGCTCACAAGCATGGTGAAGGCAAGCAAAACGGAGAGGTTAGCTGCAGCCTCAGCAACCTTGTCATCGCTCGTGAACAAGTACGGAATCAAGTGGCCGAAAACGAGACAAATAACGCAAAAGAACATCCCGATAGTAGCTGACATCCAAACTTGAACCTTGATTGAAAACTTCAATTCCTCGATGTTTCCTCTCCCGAGTTCGTTCGAAACACGAACACTACGAGTACGTTTAACATGGACATATACGATTCAGTAGCGAGTATACTATACAAGAACAAAGCATCAGGTTGGTTTTCTTTACCATGCTGAAGTCAAAAGCGCAAGAGCAATGGTAAACTCCCATAAGTTAATGTTCAAGCTGAATAGCCAAAAGTTTCAATTAGATTACAATTTACAGCATCAAAATGTTAGAAAAATGACAGAAGATTGTACCAGATAGAGAATGCAGATACTTCGACTACAGGATCATCCGAGTATCCGGCAATCAAGACGAGAACGGATCGAGTTGTACCATAGCTCAAGGCTAGTAGTATATAACCAACGAAGGGTTTATGTTCAAGAGAAATGAAATCATACAACAAAGCTGAACAGATGTAAAACAAAACTAACCAAAGCATGAATCCCGACGAGACTGAGAGCTTGATAACCGGTAAAAGATCAGCAAACGCGAGTTTGGAGAAGCCCTTCCATGTTTCCTTACACCAACCTCCACACACGTAAACCCATTCGCCGCAAGCGAATCCCCATTGGGATATGATCATAGCACCCATAACACCCGGGATCCCGAAATCGAACTTATACACAAAAAGCCATGCAATAAGCAAATTGAGAACAAATGTCCCCGAGGATAGGTACCCAAGAATGGCGTTCTTCATCTGTGCTTGCAGGAACATTTGAGTTGTCATGGCGAATACTAACATATATACAAGTGGAATTTACCACAAGGAGATGGTTCCTGCAGCAACTGATATATCGTCTTGTTGTCCTAGCAACTCGTATATAGGAGTTGCGAAGATGAAGATAGGAAGCAAGATGGTTGCTGTGACAATGTTGACAATCCAAGAGCGTTGTAAGTAGATTCCCATCATGTGGTATTGCTTTGCCCCGAATGCTTGCCCGCAAAGAGTTTCGGTAGCACTCGACATTCCTAGCTGTAGGAGATATTTACATTGAAGTTAATTTATCAACATGGAGAGGATGCACGTCAAAGTGAACCTACACACCAGCCTTTCGGTTCCGTACTCAAACCAATTGATAATAGGAGTAGTCTTAGGACTTATATGTAGGTTCACACAGTATTATATTGTCGATGTGAGATATTCCACACATCTTAACACTCAACAATTGATTGCCATAACTTGACCGCGAGTCTACACAAAGTGAGAAAACTACAAATTTCAACAACCGTTAGAAAAAGTTGAGCCCGAGTCTGCAAATGTAAAACCGAAAACCATAACCTTTACTATCTTCATCTTATATTTTCGGAAAAGAAAAATCCGAAATCCGGATCCAAAAATCCGACAAGCTCAAACAAGGCCTGCCCAAGATCTAGACTTGACCCGAGTCTGGCTAAAAAAAAACCGAATTGGGGGCAAAAGTTGAACCTGGGTGTGAAAATGCGGTTTACTTACAATTATTCTCAAAATTAAGCTTAAGGGTGAGCATAGGTTCAAAACCAAACCATAAAATAACAAATATGAAACAAACTCTAATAGGTTTGGTTTTCGCTTCTAATATTTCTAATTTTCGGTTTTTGGTCCAAGGTTTGAGGAAAATCGGTTTTAGGTTCGGTTCGGTGTAAAATACAAATATAATCCGATCTAAAAAGTAAAAGCTACAAATATTTAAATAGTATTAAAAAAAATAAAAACTACTATATAAAGTACAAATATAGTCACTCTCATCTCTCCCGATAAAAATAACAAATATGAAATATCTAAATCTAAATCTAAACCTAAATCTAAATCTATTTCAATAAAAATAACAAATATGTACCGGTCTTTATTTTAAAGAAAAAAAAAGTTTTTCAGTATATACCATCGGTTTTGGTTATTACCTAAAAGCCGAACCAAAACCTATTTCTTAAAATATGCAGACCTAAAACCGAACCTAAACTGTCGGTTGTCGGTTTGATCTAGACCAAAATCACGGGGTTCAATTTGGTACGATAAACTGAACCTAACATGCTCAGCCCTACTTAAGCTAGCTTAATTCCTGGAATCTAACCTATTTTCAACTGCAAATTGATAATTTGGCGAAAACATAGTGTGTAATAGAATAGCTTTCGATCTCAAACGGAACCCTAAGACCCTTTTTTAGTACATAGTTATAAATTACACGTTACAAAGATAGTTATAAGAAAAACTTTGACTTGGGTTCATTGGGTTAGTCAAAGAAAAGCAAGTCAAGAGGGAAGAAGAAGAAGAAGCAAGCTTACAATAATGCCAGTAGTGATACGCATGGAGATGGACTCAACAAGAGCATAGGCAGCAAGATCGACGGAACTGATGTGTCCGATGAACGATTGCGAAATTATCATCACTCCAAATAACGTAACTCGAAACAGTAACGAGGGTAATGTGATACTCGCAATCATCTTCGTCTCTTTCCACACCCTTTTCGACAACTTGTTCCGATCGTTTTCCGGGTTTGCTTCAAGGAATGCCGAATCTAACTCACTATCCATCGATCAAAAACTAGTTTGAATGAAAATATGAAAGAGTCTAGAGATGTCAGAAAACGAAGAATAAACATAAAATGAAGGCTATTTGAATACTATCTTCATTTTGTAAGCTTTTAATTAGTGGGTATTTGTTTGGATTTTGCCCCTTGTACACTTATGTGGCTTTGCAGTTGTCATAGGAATGGTTAGATCTTCTAATGATTTATAGGGTCGTTAAAATTAAGATTGATAATATGTATAGTAATTAACATATTATTTTATAAATTAATAATGTGAACTCAATACTAAACTCTGCTTGTTGGAGATAATAAATTCTCACGTCAAAAGTTGTGGACATTTCGAGCATAGTATATAAGGTCGGTGAGCTAATTCTATTGTCAATTGATTTTACATTGGAACCTTGCAAGGTTTAAGTGTTGGGTTTGAGTCTAATGCGCATGTGTGCTCGTACGCACACGACCCTTGCTCTACGGTCCGTTTACATCGGAATTTGACATGGTATCAGAGTAGTTAACTTCTATCCGCCTTATGATCCTAACATGTGAGCAAGTTTATATCCTTTAGTAGAAATCGAAAGTTGGGACTCATGGGCGTGTTGGAGATAATAAGCTTCCGTATCAAAAGTTGGCGAGATTCCGAGCTTAGTATATAAGGTCGGTGGGCTACTCTTCCTATTGCCAATTGGTTTTAGGATGGAACCTTGCCGGGTTTATGTGGTAGGCTTGAGCCTAACGCACATGTGCACTCGCATACACACAACCTCCTCTCTACGGTCCGTTTATATCGGACTTTGACACTATTAAAGTAAGCATTTATTTGGAAAGAAAAATGTGACATGCTTAACTTTATACATAGATATTTTTAATTTCCGTTGAAATTTAGATCTATTCACTTATAAACGAGTTGAAATGAACATGCCAAAATTCATATCACTCCCTTATAAAAAAAATCATATCTTTCAACTCGAATAACAATAGGGTTATAATATGAGTTACGTTGAACCATCCGAGATCGGTTCAGGCTAGACTGAAAAAAAGCCAGACTCAAGCTCGTTCACTTATTAAACAAGCCGACTGTTACTATACTTTTAGCCTCCGATAACAACTTTTTTTTTTTGTAACAACTTTTTCTTTTGTAATTTTCTCCCAAATAAAATTTAGTTTAATATCACCCACTTATTATTTTTAAAAAATATTAACTACCTTTTACCTATTTTATCCCCTTTCATATTATGGATAATATAATAAAAGTACCCTATCCATTTCTTATATAAATTGAATTAGGTACAACCTTACTCTTTGGATTTTACATTTCAAAAAAATCTCATTAAGACATCAATCAATTTTGCAAATTTTTTTGGAGTGTGTTCTCGGACGGTGAAAACCCGTCGAATTTGAAAATCTAAATAAAATTGAAAATAGTAAATATATTTTGAATAAAATAAATAATATCGAGATACATATGGTCTTGATACTTTCTCAATAAAAGGTAGATTAGGTTGGTATTAAAGAAGATCGGGGATTTACAAGCGACCTATATAAAAGTGATGCCAAACATCTTAACTTAAATAAGAGTTTTGTCTCAAGTAACTGGAATAACAGATCCTTCGAATCCATCTCCTGAGCCAATATACTTGGCATTCAGCTCCCGTGATCTGTTTCTCTCTTCAATGTAACCTTTGTTCTCTTTTCTAGTACAACTCTTCTGTAAATTCTTCTCAGTTAATGCAAATACATCTTAAAAAAAACATCTTAACCTAAATAAGAGTAGCTTCCATATAGTTTGAATTTATAATCAATGGAATAAAGTTTCTCTCGTTTGGATCTTCGGGACACTATTACTCCCCGAGTTCATATAGTTAAATTGACCATATGCTATATGTTTAAGCCTATTTTGTATGTTGAATTCCATTTATTCTCATATTTCGCACAACACTTGTACACAGGGAAGATGACATCGATGTTAGCGTTCTCAAAATGTGGTTATTTTGATATTTTGAACACTCCCACAAAATAAGTAATAACCATTTTCAAAATGTATGTCGCCATGAATGATTTTTGCAATGCTTTAATGGAATATGAACGATTTTGCACACTGAAGAACGAAGGATGACACTTTATATATTGAATACGATTGTGATGGGCTTAGAACTTGAACTTGGAGATGTTGTTCTTGTACTGATTTTCTTAAGCATGTAACATGTATAGTTGTATCATGTGACTTTTCTTTTCCTCTTTATAGTCTTTTAATTTCCTTTGTTTTTTTGTGAGAATGAGAATGCATGTTTACCTTTTTGTATTTGGTTCTATTCTCTTTTGCTTAGTCCCGTCACAAATGAAAAAAATTGACTTGTTTATACGCTATTTAGTCATGTTCTTGAAAATGAATATATATTATGCATGACTATATTCCTTTTTCTTATTGATATGAGAGTGAAATATATGTTGATGTATGATAAGGTCTTAAAAAGTACAAAAATTCAATTTTGTGGCAGGGAAATTTTTTTTTTTTTTTGCCATTCTCCCTATATTAGTGTTGCTAGATAGCCAGTTCGGTTCAGTTAAACATTGATGTATCTAGTAATGTCAATGGGGCGAGTTCGGTTCAGGATGGAGCATACTCATCCCCTTTTCTGTTCGCACATCTGCTTGAAGATTAAAGGTTGTACTCATCCCCTAGGATATTTGTCCTTGTTGGGGAATCCCTTATCTGCCTAATTGTTCTCATTTATAATTACCGTTGAGTTTTTTTTGGTGAGTTATCTTGTAAAAGAATTTATTCGTAAATTCGCAAGAGTTAAATATACTAGCGTTGTTGAAGCTAACTTCATTACGAGTTTTCCAAGTGCAGTATACAATTACAGAAAGGATAGATCTTCTAACATAGTGGATGAAGCCTTTGTTCTTACATGCCGAGCTTAACCAACAAAGCCACTAATGGAGGTTGCTGAGGTTTTTCTAACCATCTCAAAATGATGTCTAATACGAGGTTGGTGAAAGAGCTGTCAAACCAAAGATTGCTTGTTCTCGTTAATTGTCATATTAGACGAGCTACTCGGGCATGCTCAACTCGTGAAAAGTTCAACTTTTGTTTGCTGATAACAACCTTAACATGAGAGAATAGTTATGGTCCTGTAGTGGATTTGGATGGGTAACCGAGACAAGAACGAGGAGAAGAGAGGCAAGATAGACCGGAGATCGATTCTTAGTTTTTGAACAAGCTAATAACCGGTCATTTGGGATTACAGAGTAGAAAATAATCAAATGTTGCAAAAAAAAACAACTTCATACCCCGGGCATACATGTATAAATAAGAAAGTGAACTTATTTAACTCACAAATCCCTCATTATATTTGATTTGTTCAAGCACGGTCGGAGTACTGGTCGGATTCATGGTAAAACCGCTCTAGTCGCCTCTTGGTTTTGTTCGCCTGCAAATCGGAAGTTAAAGTTTTATAATGCTAGTTAGAGAATTCATGGCAAAGTTATGCTTTTGGATAGGTTTCTTCTTGTGTGTTTGAAATCTTACCTCTTCATTCCAATCAATTTTCGAAGTAATGATAGCGAGTGTTGTTATTTGGATTACCATGCCAGTCAACATTCCGATCCATATTCCCTTGATGCCAAGATTAGCTACGAATGCAAGTAGACATCCAACCGGAATGCCAATTGCGTAATAGCACACGAGATTAACTATAGCAACTTTGGCTTGTGATCCACAACCTATAGCTATTCCTGTGTTCCATGATGAAGGGAGAGTGTTAGAAAAATCTCAGTTAGTAAATAAAACCCGGCAAGAGAAGAGGATCGAAAACATAGCATACGAGTTAAAACTTGCCTGAAAATACTGCTTGGAAACTGCTCACCAACATTGTCAAGGCAAGCAGTGAAGACAAGTTACTTGCAGCCTCAACAACCTCGACATCACTCGTGAACAAGTACGGATACGAGTGACCGAAAATGATACAAAGAAGACAACAACATGTTCCTAGAGCAGCTGTCATACATAGTAGAACCTTAATCGAGAGCTTTGCAGCCTCAATGTTTCCTCGCCCTAGTTCGTTTGAAACTCGAACACTAAAAAAATTGATTGCTTGAGTTTAGTTTATAAGAATAAAACATCACAAATGAAGAGATTCAAGTGATCGATTTTCCTCATACCTCGCTGTTGCCAAAAAGCCGAGTACTATCGTAAACTCCCATAAATTAACGTTCAAGCTGAAATTTCAATGAGGTCAAAACCTAATCAAGCTAAAAAATGTTAACAAGATGAATATGGAAGAGAATAAGCATGTACCAAATCGAGAATGCGGATACTTCGACAACAGCATTTTTCGAGTATCCTGCTATCAAGACAAGAACCGAATTGTACCATAGCTCAAGGCTAGTAAATTTGAACAAAAAATGACGTGTACGTGTTAGAACCCTAATACATAAAGCTTTAGGCCATGGCACATTTACGTGTGCATGCGCTCATACATAAGAAACTTACCAAAGCATGAATCCCGACGAAATTGAAAGCTTAATAACCGGCCCAAGATCTGCAAACGCGAGCTTGGAGAAGCCACGCCATGATTCTGTACACCAACCACCAAAAATATATATCCATTCACCAAAAACTAGTAGCCATCTCGATATGATCATGGCACCCATTGCACCAAGGATCCCCATATTGAGTTTATACACGAAAAGCCATGATAAGAACAAATGAAGCACGAATGTCACCGCAGAAATATACCCTATGATGATGTTCTTCATTTGTGCTTGTAAGAACATTTGGATGGTCATTGCAAATCCATAAGTATAAACTACTGGAATGAACCACAAAGAAATGGACGCCGTGGCTATTGAGATTTCAGAATTTTCTCCTAACAACTCGTACATAGGAGACGCAAAGATGAAGACAGGAAGCAAGATGGTTATAGTGACAAAGTTGACGATCCATGAGCGTTGCAAGTAGATTCCCATCATGTGGTATTGCTTTGCGCCGAATGCTTGCCCACAAAAAGTTTCGGTAGCACTCGACATTCCTAACTGCAAAAGTGTATTGGTGATGGCCATGCATCAACATAAGACATGTTGCAAATTTTAACGTGGCTGATTAACAATATTGCTATGTTGCAAATTTAATCATGATATGCACCACATCACATGGACTAAAGTTGGTTAGCTAGAGATCGATTGTGAGGATGGGCGTGTCATTCACAATTGATAGTGACACTTATGATCGAGTTAACGAAAGATGTAATATGATCTACTTGCTTCTTCTTTTTTAAATAATGTAAATATATTAGAAAAAGACCACAAATATTACAAATGAATTATTTTGCCCCAGTTTGGTTGTAACTTTGAAAATGAAAAATGTACATTTCCATTTCTCGTGTATCTTGTTCATGAAGTGTTTAAGAATTATTCCTTATCGTTTCATAAGATGTATTTGCTTTCTCCCATTTTGTTTTGTTTTCATATAGAGTATCAAAACTAATCAAATTTTACTACATTTACTTAAACCACAAGTAATGATTTCAAAAAGTTTTATGAACAAGGGCATACACGCATGAACTAGATTCATTTCCATTTCGTTTTCGCTTCTAAAGTTGAAATTAAACTGGTCCTTAAAGGACAAAATATGGGCAAAAGAAAAGAGGAGTTTGTACAAGACTTCATTGCGTAAGATGGGCGCATTTCTGGCCGCCCAAAGACATCAAACTGGTCCTTAAAAGATAAAATTTCATGAACAAGGGTATATACGCATGGATTAGATAGTGGTGATGAGCATAGTAGAGAGTTTGGAAGCGTGATTCAAAGTGGAAGCAACAACATTGATTCTACAATGGTGACTCCTCTAGGAGGGTTAATCCGATTGAAGATCTGGGCAAAGACAGCGATGGTGGAAGAGATGAAATTTGGTGGGAAGACATTAAAGGAGATGATCTTACCGGAAGAGGAACAAAGAGTGGTGATTGTATGATCAATTTACGTTAATTATAACCAAAAGATCATGATTGTATGAATCCTCTTCCTAGGAAGATTGACAATTTTGTTGGACTCGGTTCTAACGCACAAAATGTGAACCCACGGATACGTGAATCCCCATGATAAATCTAATTCGTCAGAATTTCACATGTTCGCATATAAGGCTAGAAAATAGAACGATGAAAGAAGTTAAAAGAAGAGATTGAGAAATCTTTAGCTAGCTTATTACCACAATGCCGAGAACGAAGCCCACGGTGATGGACTGAACAAGAGAGTAACCGGCGAGTTCAATGGAGCTTACGTATCCCATGCATGATTGTGTCACTACGAGCCCCCCGAAGGTTGTCACCCGAGACACCATCGCGGGTATTGCAATCCTTGCAATTGCCTTCGACTCTTTCCATAGCTTCTTCGATAGCTTGTTGTTCTCTAGATTTGCTTCTAGAAGTGATGTTTCAACCTCGTTATCCATTAATTAACAAACAAATACAATATGGAAGAATGGTGGAAGAACTTCTACGGAGATAGTACAATACAAAGAGCTTGAAGCTATTAAATAAATTAAACTCTAGGGTTCTTTTTTCTTCCGAATTTTGGTATTAAAATTTTAGTATAAATATTAAATAAATTAAACTCGGAAAAATTAAATGAACAAGTAGTTGGACGATCGAGGAAGCCATTGATCAGTGGTGAGAAATTGTATCAAATGCTTCTTCTTTTTTTTGTTAATTATTCGATCAAACTATCCTCATTTGTGAATTTTGGCTTTAAATTTCGAGTATAATTTTTATATTAAATTTCGGTTATTATAAGATAACGAGAATTGTCGTTAAGTTAAATTTCCATAATGTTTTTATTAATTGGTCATAAAAGTGGTAACAAATAATATGTAAGTGATAAAAATTCAATGATACGGGAAGTCGTAATCCCCTAGTCTGGATATGGGAAGTCGTCTATACCATCTTTATCTCTAAATAATGGAAATAACATTCACCCCGTCACATATAATCGTCCAGATTTTACGGTGCGTAAAAATGCATTAAAAAAGAATTTTTCGGGCTTTATATACAGCGGCAGAGCCAGAAGGGGTAACTGTCCCGTTGAACTTAAAGATTACTATAGTCGAAATAGATCATAACTATACAATAATATAAAATACGGGAAGACGTTGTCTCCTCCGGATTCGGGTAACCCTATACCATCCTCATATCGCAATAATACAAGACTACTTTGAACAAAAGAAGAAGAAGATATTATATATCGATCAAAGGCAGTCACTGCCCCGTTGAACTTGAAGAAGAAGAAGATAAACACATCCATAATATCCTTTAACGAGTTTATTCTCACCCTACGATTGAATGGCGAATGCAATAATGCACTTTGAATAGCACTAAATACGTACACCTAAAAGCCAATAAATTCCTGACAAATTGCTATACAACGCAGCCCCACGAGCAATGAATCGTTGCAAATTGAGAATTATGATAGCCTCGAATGCGGTCCTAGCCTCTTTCTCTAGAGTTTTAAATAAGCTATAGGGTCAGAATTCGTTAAATCTCGACCCTTAATCTAATATAACGGATAAGATTTACTCTAACATACAACTTATTAAAAAATTATCTAAAATTTTTATGAATTAACTAGAGAAATAGGACCCTTTGAAATTTTCTTTTGCAAACTAGACATCTATATAAAAGGAAGAAAAAGTAGGTATGGAAACTAGAAAATAGAGGTAATAATTTCTTTAATTGAAATGATGGTGATTAGATGTTCACTTTTGGTTTAAGTATCTTTTTTACATGTTTACTTTTCATTTTTGGTTAATGTAGCTAGTTAGATGAAATTTTCAAGTCCATGAATGTTTAATTTTTTTGGGCGACATTGTTTTCGTTACCCAAATATGAATTGTAGTATTTTTCTAATTATTGGGTATACGTTTATTGTTTTTGTGGTATCTTTCTTATTGTTGAGTATGCTTAAAGTGATATTTTCGGGTAATTTTTATGGTTACCAAACGGTGTTACAATGACTAAATGTCATTTGATATTGATGTTTGTGTACAATATCGATTTGTGTAAAATTTGGTTATGAAAAATTCAAATTGGGTATGCATTTATACGTATTGGCTTTGCAATATATTTTTTTATTATTAAGTATATTTAAAGTAATAACGTGAGTATGTTTTATGATTACCCAAAATGTGTTATAATGATCAAATGTCAAGTGGATTTTTGGGTAATGACCAAATGTCATTTGATATTGATGTTTATGTACAATATCGAGTTTTAAAAATTTTGGGTATCACATATTTAAATTGGGTATGATTTTTGTATTAAGTGATGTTTAAATTGAATATAAATATAAACTATTATCCAATTTATGGATATTGTTTTATTTTGATATTTGATTTTTTTGGTATGTTGTTTTCGAGTATGTTTATACTTTGACAAATTTATTTTTGGGTATGATTGTGACATTATTTGGGTAAGCGGATTTTTGGTAATAGGTGAGAAAGTAAGGATATTGGAAATTCCTTTTTTTTTTTATTAATGTGACATGTGAGATAGTACAACATGTCACATCCGATGGATTGTCAAACTTTGTCATCTTTTTGTACTATATTTCCTCTACTCTATTTTATAGGGGGTCAAAACACCAATCACAAATACTAGGGGTCTTCTTTCTCAATTAATTTGGTTAAAATGGCTAGTTTGCCAATTTTCATTGACCTATTCCGTTTTCTACGTTCTTCCCGATCCATATTCCCTTGATACAATGTTGTGTAGAACAACCGCCTTCAAGACTTAAACAAAAAAGTCTCAAAATCCATCATTATATTAAATTTGTTCAAGCAAGGTCGGAGTACTGGTTGGATTCATGGTAAAACTGCTCTAGTCGCTTCTTGGTTTTGTTTGCCTGCAAATCGGAAGTTAAAGTATTATAATGCTAGTTAGAGAATTCATGGCAAATTTATGCTTTTGGATATGTTTCTTCTTACTTGTTTGAAATCTTTCCAAGTAATGATAGCGAGTGTTGTTATTTGGATTACCATGCCGGTCAACATTTCGATCCATATTTCCTTGATGCCAATATTAGCTATGAATGCAAGTAGACATCCAACCGGAATGCCAATTGCGTAATAGCACATGAGATTAATTAACTATAGCAACTTTGGCTTGTGATCCGCAACCTATAGCTAGTCCCGTGTTCCATGACGAAAGAAGCATGTTAGAAGAATCTCCGTAAGTAAATAAAAACCGACAAAAGAAGAGGTTCGAAAACATAGCATACGGGTTAAAACATGCCTGAAAATATTGCTTGGAAACTGCTCACCAACATCGTCGAGGCAAGTAGTGAAGACAAGTTACTTGCAGCCTCAACAACCTCGACATCACTCGTGAACAAGTACGGATACGAGTGACCGAAGATGATACAAAGAAGACAACAACATATACCTAGAGCAACTGCCATACATAGTAGAACCTTAATCGAGAGCTTCGCAGCCTCAATGTTCCTCGCTCTAGTTCGTTTGAGACTCGTACACTAACAAGATTGATTGCTTGAGTAAAGTAGAACCTTAGATAGATTTAATTTGTGCGTACTATGAATCATATTATTATTGCATCAAAATAGCGATATATATATATATATATATATATATATATATATATATATATATATATATATATATATATATATATATATATATATATATATATATATATATATATATTTTGATTAATGGTTGGCCTTGTGACAACTTTTTTGTAATTTTCTCCCTATTAAATTTTAGTTTAATATCACCCACTTATTATTTTTTTAAAATATTAACTACCTTTTACCTATTTTAATTTCTCCCCTTTTATATTATGGATAATATAATAAAAGTACCCTTTCCATTTCTTATATAAATGGATTAGGTACAACCTCACTCTTTTGATTTTACATTTCAAAAAAATCTCATTTAGACATCAATCAATTTTGCAAATTTTTTTGGAGTGTATTCTAAAAACGAGTCGAATTTGAAAATCTAAATAAAATTAAAAATATTAAATATTTTGAATAAAATAAATAATATCTAGATATATATATATATATGGTCTTGATGCTTTCTCAGTAAAAGGTAGATTAGTTGGCATTAAAGAAGATCGGGTATTCACAAGCGACCTATACAAAAGTGATGCCAAACATCTTAACCTAAATAAGAGTTTTGTCTCAAGCAACTGGAATAATAGATCTTTCGAATCCATCTCCTGGGCCTACATAGTTGGCATTCAGCTCCCGTAATCTGTTTCTCTGTTCAATGTAACCTTTGTCCTCTTTTCTAGTACAACTCTTCTGTAAATTCTTCTCATTTAATGCAAATACATCTTCAAAAAAAAAAAACATCTTAACCTAAAAGAGTAGCTTCCATATAGTTTAAATTTATAATCAATGGAATAAATTTCTCTCGTTTGGATCTTCGGGATGCTATTACTCCCCGAGTTCATATAGTTAATTTGACCATATGCTATATGTTTAAGCCTATTTTGTGTGTTGAATTCCATTTATTCTCATATTTTGCACAACACTTGTACACACGGAAGATGACATCCATGTTAGCGTTCTCAAAATGTGGTCATTTTGATATTTTGCACACGGAAGAAAGAAAGATGACACTTTATTGAATACGATTGTGATGGGCTTAGAACTTGAACTTGGAGATGTTTTTTTTTTGAAAATTTAATTGTATTGAGAAATGAGGAATTTACAAGGGGAAGATCAGTACATAGGCAAAAGTTTAGCATGGACTTAAGATGAGGAACGCCAGATAGGGTATCATAGGGAAATGAGGTTAGACAAGCTGAATGTCAAGCATGTTAGCGGTGGCTCTGGACTCGTTGGAGCGGTACTTCTAGTGATGAGCAAAGTGAAGTTTGATTGAACTAATGGCGTCGGCAGCACAGTCAATGGCGTTGGTGAATTTGTTGTTGAAGACGAGGTTGTTCCGTGCTTTCCAAGTGAAGTAGATGAAGGTGATGATCGAAGCAGTACGTATACTTTCAATTAAGTTAGACTTTGAGGCAGGTCTCGAGCTAAGCCAACGCCACATACATGGGCGGAGCCAGTTGTGGGCTTGACTAGGCTGTCGCCCACCCCAACCCGAAGTAATAATTTGGCCCAACAAGGTTTTTGCGGAAAAAAATAAAAATAATTTACTATCATTCCTCACCTTTTTAAAATTTACTTTTGGGGACTAGTGATCCCCGCCCTCCCCTCTCACTTCCCTTTTCTCTCAAATTTTACATACGTACATAAATTTAAAAGATGTTGGAGAAATAAGGTATTTTTATATCTTTCATAATTTTTTATCATTATTTTACTTTTACTAATAATATTTAATTATCAAGTAAGTTATTAGTAATTAATATATAAATTTACACCTTAAATTATACTAAAATTAGATGGAGAACTAACATATACAATTATAAAATAGTTAATCTTATTATTTTTACTAGGTCTAACTTTTCATTTAGTAGAAACTAAAGATGTTATGCTAATAAAATATATAAAATTCTATTACTCACAAATTTGCAAAGTAAAAGTCGTCACAATATCGTTGTGTTCTTTATTTCTTTTATTTAATGTACTAAAAATTAAAAGTTTGTCATATTGTATATTATATTATAACTAAAAAATATATAAATTTCTTTTTTAAATTTTAAATCTCACTCACCCCTTTAAAATTTCTGTCTCCGCCCCTGGCCACATATTTCTGATGTAAGGAGCGGGGTACGGGACCCTAGTCCAGCGAGATATGATGTCTAGAAAAAGAGAGGCGTAGCTACATGTGGTCCAAAGGTGGTCATCATCTTCAGACGTTGTTTTGTAGAGTTTACAGGTGTCATCATCAATGAGATTCCAGCTTTTGATCTTGGTCAGGGTGGGGATCGGAGTCTTCGATGACTGGATATCCAGGAGATGTAACTACATCTAGGGATATTTGAATTTAGCCAGATGGATTTATAGGGAGGGTGGGAGACTTGAGCAAGGTCAGGCCGGAGGAGGGCATGGGATTTCTAGGAAGAGAAAGAGCCATTAAGGTTAGAGAGTAAGGTGATGATGCTGGTGCCAGTAGAGGGGGTAGGAAGATCATCTCTTAGTTTGAGTAAACTCTTCCAAGAGAAACTATGGTGGGTTTTGGACTGGCAATCCCAAAAACTATGGCCTTTAAGATAATGGCTTTCGATCCATTTACACCAAAGGTTGTCGTCTTTACGAACAATGTCAAAGATGAGGCGGTATGGTGAACCTTATTTCTGGTGCGAAGATCCGAAAAACCAAGTCCACCTGCAGCCTTAGGAGTGCACACAGTGTTCCAATCAATAAGGGCCTTGCTACTATTGACCTTGCTAGACTAAAGGAAGGATATGAGCAAGGCATGGATCTTATTGGTGATCAAGGTAGGCCAGAGGAATAGGGAGCTCTAGTACTAACCGATGGCAATAGGATGGATTTGATTAGTTGTGCACGCCCTGCATAAGACAACGACTTCGCACTCCAAGAGTGGATTTTGTTTGTGGTGCGATGGATGAGAGGAAGGTAATCAGAGAGGGCTATCCTTCTACTACCGACAGGCACCCCAAGGTAGTGAAAAGGTAAAGATCCCTTATCAATACGAGAGGTGAGACATGCCAGATCTTGTTCAGAAAGGGACATACCACCAAGGAAAAGAGACGACTTTGAGGGGTTGATCAAAAGCCCTGAGATTAACCCAAATGAGTCCAAAGTATCTTTAAGGATTTTGATAGAAGGGGTATCACCTCTACAAAACAGCATCAAGCCGTTGACAAAGGAGAGGTGGGTGATAAAAGGGTCTCGGCATTTGGGGTGGTGGTTAAAATCTGAGTTTGCAGTGCTAAGACGAATCATGCAAGATAAGTATTCCATGACAATTGTGAATATAGGAGGTGACAGGGGGCAACCTTGTCTCAACCCCCTGTTACCTTTGAAGTGGCCTCTAAGAGCATCATTGATGTTGACAGAGTAAGTTGCAGTAGATATACATTCTTGGATGAGTTGTATGAAGTGTTTTGGAAAGCCAAATTTGGTCAGGCAATGGATGATGAAGCCATGGTCGATGGAATCGAAGGCTTTAGAGATATCGACTTTCAAAGCAGCTCTAGGGGAAATGTTCTTCTGGTTGTACTTATGTAACAATTCCTGACAGGTTAAAACATTGTGTTTGATGGATCGGTTTTTGACAAAGGCGCTTTGGTAGGGACCAATGATATGGGGTAGAATGGTGCTGATGCGAGATGAGAGGACTTTGGCAATGGTTTTATATATTGTGGTACAACATGATATTGGACGATAGTCGGGAGGAGTGATCGGGTTATCCGTTTTGACAATCAGGGAGATCGATTCATGGTTAACTTGCGTGGACCTGACGGTTACAATGCCCCTTTTTTTCAACTTGGAGATGTTATTATTGATTTTGTTAAGCATGTAACATGTATAGTTGTATCATGTAACTTTTCTTTTCCTCTTTATAGTCTTTTTCCTTTGTTTATTTTGTGAGAATGAGAATGCATGCTTACCTTTTTGTATTTGGTTCTGTTCTCTTTTGCTTATTCCCGTCACAAATGATGGAATTGACTTGTTTATACGCTATTTAGTCATGTTCTTGAAAATGAATATATATTATGCATGAGTATATTCCTTTTTCTTATTGATATGAGGGTGAAATATATATATTGATGTATGTTAAGGTCTTAAAAAGTACAAAATTCAGTTTTGTGAGTATATTCCTTTTTTGTGAGTATATTCCTTTTTTATTTTTTATTTTATTTATTTATTATTTTTTTTTTTACCATTCTCCCATGCATATATTAGTGTTGCTAAATGTTTGTAGATAGCCAGTTCGGTTCAGTTGAACATTGATGTATCTAGATGTCAATGGCGAGTTCAATTCAGGATGGAGCATACTCATCCACTTCTCTGTTCACACACCTGCTTGAAGATTAAAGGTTGTACTCATCCCCGGAGAGTATTTGTCCTTGTTGGGGAATCCCTTATCTGCCTAATTGTTTTCATTTATAGTTACCGTTGAGTTTTTTTGGTGAGTTATCTTGTAAAAGAATTTATTTGTAAATTCGCAAGAGTTAAATATACTAGCGTTATTGAAGCTAACTTAATTACGAGTTTTCCAAGTGCAGTATATAATTACAGAAAGGATAGATCTTCTAACATAGTGGATGAAGCCTTTGTTCTTACATGCCGAGCTTAACCAACAAAGCCACTAATGGAGGTTGCTGAGGTTTTTCTAACCATCTCAAAATGATGTCTAATACGATGTTGGTGAAAGAGCTGTCAAACCAAAGATTGCTTGTTCTCGTTAACTGTTATATTAGACGAGCTACTCGGGCAGGCTCAACTCGTGAAAAGTTCAACTTTTGTTTGCTGATAACAACCTTAACATGAGAGAATAGTTATGTCCTGTAGTGGATTTGGATGGGTAACAGAGACAAGAACGAGGAGAAGAGAGGCAAGATAGGCCGGAGATCGATTCTTAGTTTTTGAACAAGCTAATAACCGGTCATTTGGGATTACAAAGTAGAAAATAATCAAATGTTGCAAAAAAAAAACAACTTCATACCCCGGGCATACATGTATAAATAAGAAAGTGAACTTATTTAACTCACAAATCCCTCATTATATTTGATTTGTTCAAGCACGGTCGTCGGATTCATGGTAAAACCGCTCTAGTCGCCTCTTGGTTTTGTTCGCCTGCAAATCGGAAGTTAAAGTTTTATAATGCTAGTTAGAGAATTAATGGCAAATTTATGCTTTTGGATAGGTTTCTTCTTGTGTGTTTGAAATCTTACCTCTTCATTCCAATCAATTTTCGAAGTAATGATAGCGAGTGTTGTTATTTGGATTACCATGCCAGTCAACATTCCAATCCATATTCCCTTGATGCCAAGATTAGCTACGAATGCAAGTAGACATCCAACTGGAATGCCAATTGCGTAATAGCACACGAGATTAACTATAGCAACTTTGGCTTGTGATCCGCAACCTATAGCTATTCCTGTGTTCCATGACGAAAGAAGCGTGTTAGAAGAATCTCCGTAAGTAAATAAAAACCCCCGACAAAAGAAGAGGATCGAAAACATAGCATACGGGTTAAAACATGCCTGAAAATATTGCTTGGAAACTGCTCACCAACATCGTTAAGGCAAGTAGTGAAGACAAGTTACTTGCAGCCTCAACAACCTCGACATCACTCGTGAACAAGTACGGATACGAGTGACCGAAAGATGATACAAAGAAGACAACAACATATACCTAGAGCAACTGCCATACATAATAGAACCTTAATCGAGAGCTTCGCAGCCTCAATGTTTCCTCGCCCTAGTTCGTTTGAAACTCGTACACTAACAAGATTGATTGCTTGAGTTTAAAGTATAAGAATAAAATATCACAAGTGAAGAGATTCAAGTGAGTTTCTTCATACCTTGCTGTTGCCAAAAAGCCGAGTACTATCATAAACTCCCATAAATTAACGTTCAAGCTGAAATTTCAATGAGGTCAAAACCTAATCAAGCTATAAAATGTTAAGAAGATGAAGATTGAAGAGAAGAAGTGTGTACCAAATCGAGAATGCGGATACTTCGACAACAGCATTTTTCGAGTATCCTGCTATCAAGACAAGGATCGAATAGTACCATAACTCAAGGCTAGTAAAATTAAACAAAGAATTGTACGTGTTAGAAGCCTACTACATAAAGTTTTAGGCCAGGGCACATTTACGTGTGCATGCACTCATGCATAAGAAACTTACCAAATCATGAATCCCGACGAAAGCGAAAGCTTAATAACCGGTCCGAGATCAGCAAACGCGAGCTTGGAGAAGCCACGCCATGATTCTGTACACCAACCACCTAAAATATATATCCATTCACCAAATACCAATAACCATCTCGATATGATCATGACACCCATTGCGCCAGGGATTCCGAGATTGAGCTTATACACGAAAAGCCACGATAAGAACAAATGAAGCACGAATGTCACCCCAGAAATATACCCTATGATGATGTTCTTCATTTGTGCTTGTAGGAACATTTGGATGGTCATTGCAAATCCATAAGTATAAATCACTGGAATGAACCACAAAGAAATGGACGCCGTGGGTATAGAGATTTCGGCTTTTTCTCCTAACAACTCGTACATAGGAGACGCAAAGATGAATACGGGAAGCAAGATGGTTATAGTGACAAAGTTGACGATCCATGAGCGTTGCAAGTAAATTCCCATCATGTGGTATTGCCTTGCGCCAAATGCTTGCCCACAAAGAGTTTCGGTTGCACTCGACATTCCTAACTGCAAAAGTGTATTGGTGATGGCCATTGATCAACATAAGAAATCAGCATAATGTTAATAGAAATAATGTGGGTGAATAACAATATGGCTACGTTGTAAATTTAAGAGTATGCACGACAACACATGGACTAAATTTGGTTAGATAGAGATCGTGAAAGGCGTGTGTCATTCACAATTGAAAGTGACACTTGTGAGTTAACAAAGGATGCAATATATATGATCTTCCTTTTTTTTTTTTGAATGATGTAAATATGTTAGAAAAAGAGAAGGAATATTACAACTGGATCATTTAGCCTCCGTTTGCGGTTGTAATTTCGAAAACGGAACGAAAATATATCTAGTACGTATTTAGAAATTTTTCCTTATGATTTCATGCAAAATGTATTTGTTTTCTTCTCATTTTGTTTTCCTATAATGTATCACAACTAATCAAATTCTAGTACATTTACTTAAATCACAAAGAATGATTTTAAAAAAGTTATGAACAAGGGTATACATATGAGTTACATTCATTTCCATTCTATTTCCATTTTCGGAGTTAAAACCAAACTGGACCTTAAAGGACAAAATCTGGGCAAAAGAATAGACGAGTATGTACAAGACTTCGTTGAGAAAGATGGTCGCATTTCTGGCCGCCCAAATGTGGTAGCAACAACATTAGAGGGTTAATTAATCCGATTGAAGATCCGGGCAAAGACGTCGATGGTGGAAGAGACGATATTTAAAGGAGCATCATAGACACTAGAGGAGATGACCTTAATTACCGGAAGATGAACAAAGAGTGATGATTGTATGATCAATTTACGTTAATTATAACCAAAAGACGACCATGATTGTATGAATTCATCCTCCTATTGTCAGTTAGTTTGGAATAACACCTTGTAAAAAAAATTTTGTTGGACTCGATCCTAATGCACAAAATGTGAACTTACGGACATGTAAACCTCCACGCTAAATATGATTCGTCGAAATTTCACATTTTCGCATAAAAGGCTAGAAAATAGAACGAGGAATTGGAGGAAAGAAGTTAAAAGAGATGGAGAAATATTTAGCTTCTTACCACAATGCCATTGACGAAGCCTACGGTGATGGACTGAACAAGAGAGTAACCGGCAAGCTCGACGGAGCTTACGTATCCCATGCACAATTGTGTCACTACGAGCACCCCGAAGGACGTCACCCGAGACACCATCGCGGGTATTGCGATCCTCGCAATTGCCTTCAACTCTTTCCATAGCTTCTTCGATATCTTGTTGTTCTCTGCATTTGCTTCTAGAAGTGATGTTTCAACCTCATTATCCATTTATCTAACAACCAAATACAATATGGAAGAATGGTGAGAGAACTTCTACGTAGAGAGTACAACACAAAGAGCTTGAAGCTATTAAATAAATTAAACTCTAGGGTTTTTAAATTTCTAGACTTTTTATTTTTTTATTAATTGGTTGTAAAGGCGGTGAGAGATAATATATACTTCATATGATCATAACTAACTGTCATTTTAGACTTTGATACAATTTTCAAGAAAAATATTAAATAACATAGATTTTGTAAAGTTTTTCTAAATCTTATCACTTATTTAATATTCAACCTTCTTTTAAACCAATAAGAAAGAATTTTGAACTAAAATTAATCATTTACACCAATTTTCAAGAACATTTCTTATAATTATTGTTCATTTATTGGTCTAGAAAACTTAAAACGACAGATAATTGTGATCAAATTTCTAATGTTAAAACGACACTTATTTTTTATCGGAGGGAGTACGTGAGTGATAAAAAATTCAGTGATATTCTTTTAGTTATTTAATATTTTTATTAAAATAATGTCGAGCATTTATAAGTCTTATACGATTGATAGAAAAATAATCAAAAAAAAATAATCTCACAATCTACTCTCCATTAATCGTATAAATCTAAAATAATATATGTGATATGAAATTTAAATGCTTAAATTCACTTAAATAAAACTTTTAAAAAATTCTCATCTTATTTTCACAAAATATAAATGAATTTTTAATTTAATTAATTAATGTAATCTATATATATATTACTAAAGTAGCACCCATTTTGTCCACGTGTCAATCTCTAAGGCCGTCCACGTAAGCTTTTTTTTCCAATTTATTTACAGATTTACCACAACGTATTTACAGATTTGCCATTAATTATTTTATGAGAAATTTTTTTATTAGAATTTATAAACAGTCATCATGCTACGTCAATTTTATTAAAATAAATAATTAAAAAAAATAAATCTACCTATCTACCAAGATTTGACACATTTGTTTAATTTACAACTAAATGAAATTTTGCTCCTCTATCTAAATTTAAAAAATAATAATTTTCATATGTTAGTCATATTAATTAATAAAAATAATTTTTACTATAAGTTGATATCAAATATATAATGCATGAAAGTGAAAATATAATATTTATTTAGACAATCCCGCACAAGGTGCGGGCACTAAACTAGTTATTTGTTAAAATACGTCTATGTTACCTATCCATTGATGTAGTTGTAGGAATATATTATCATCTTAGACAATTAAAATGTTCATAGATATTGCTCACCCTTGAGTTCACAACCAATCTTCAATCGTCATCTTTCAATCAACCTTGAGTCCCCCATCATAGCTATACTTTCGATCAACCTTCTTTCCCAACAAACTTTCTACCAATTTGCGTATCTAACGAATGGCAACGTACTTTTGAACCAAAAGAAATATGTTCTATAGTGAAAATGTAAGAAATACATTTTGTAAAATGGATTATGTCCAAAAAATTATCATATACAAAGATGTGACATGCAAATAATTGGATGACCTTGAATTACATGTTAGTTTACCTATTTCTTACTGTCTATGTTTTCCCACCAATTCATCGAAAACTGATTTTATTAGAATTGTTGTTTCTCTGTTTCTTATTGTATCTGTTTCTGTTTAAGACCGCCACCGCTATTTAAAGCACATGTATGAGGATATCGATGACAGCTGAGTAGCGAGAAGGAAAAACACGACTCTATTGACCTTATTGGAAAAGAAGACTACGCTTGGTTGTGATGATCAATGGAAGTTGGTGAATCAACGGTGGACAAAGACTAGGGTTCTTGGTGGGGAACTTTGCACATTCAGTTAGGGGCCGAGGGCGACGAAGTCCCCTCGCTTGGAGTATAGGGGGTGGGGGAATCGCCCTCAGGTCCGGAGCGGGGGTCTCCTTGTATGGGTCTTTATTGTTTGACACAGTCTTATACCTGGCGATCAAGATTATCTGGGGTGATTATCTAGGGTTTTGTTATTTATATATTGTAGCATTCTTTCTACCTCCAATTATCTGAAATCTGAAACTCCTGAGTAAAGTCTCTCTAAAAGTGAACAAAGTCATTAGTGACTGAATTAGTTTAAATACGTGTTCTCTTTTGTTCTTGCTTGTTGAATTATGTTCTTTCTTATAAATTCACACAACATCTGAATTTCTGTACTAGTTATTTTAGATATAATACACATGCATTTGTATACACACGACCTTTGTCCCTAATATGTTGGACTTTAACATGGCCCGCCCTTAGGAGACTGCAAGTTGATCTACGGCGAGTTTGTGTGTATGGACTCATAGGAGCTTAAGCAAGTGAACCCTAAATTAATATCGTTTATTTTAAAACTAATACAAGACCTAACATACATATTAATATATTATAACATATATACATACATGATCACCCTTTCTTGTATTTTGTATTTTATACATAATTGTAGACAAAAAAAAAATTTGAAAATGTTAAGTATATTAATAGAGAAGGATTTACAAGGTTACTAAACCAGAATAAGGGACATAGAACAACGTAAACAGAAGGTCTCTTAGACCAGTACATGAGTAGTGGAATCAGTAGAAGAGAGGAAGGAGGAGCAGGATCTCAGAAGGTGTTAAGGGAGGGGAATACCAAGAAGGTTAGCCCGACAAGTCGAGTTAGGGGACCGATCCTTTCATTTGAAAGTAGTGAAGTTCTTGACTACGTTTATGATAGAGTGAGCACAAGAATCAGGTGAGGTGTAGATGCCTCCATATAGTAGGTCGTTTCTAGCTTTCTATGTGAAGTAGATGTAGGCGGTGATGGAAGAGAGACGAATGTTTTGCAGCAGATCATCTTTTTTGGGATTATAATTGACAATACATGACCAAATATCATTAACATATGGGTAGGGAGCTGGGGTCTTATTCCACCTGGAAATGAGATCCAAAGTGAGCCGGGTAAACCGGCAAGCGTTCCAGAGATGCAAGGCATTTTCCGGATGAAAGTCACAGAGTCTGCAGGTGTCGTTTGGGGTGATGTTCCAAAGCTTCAACTTGGAGAGTGTCGGCAACTTGTTGTGAAGACCGATCCACATTATGAAACTACACTTGAGAATGTTAAGCTGTTTCCAAATGTGTTTGATGGGGAGATGAGTCATAGAAGTCGGGGTGCTGGTGAAGAGCTCGTACGAAGCAGATGTGTTAAAAGAGCCATTGGGGTGGGTGGATGGTAGATTGAGGTGTAATGAGGACTAACGAGGAGCTCATCCCTAACTTTGAGAAGCATGTTTCGGGTGTGGCTGTGGTAAGGTTTAGGCTCAACGTTCCAGATGGTGGAGCGCTTCAGAATATTGTATACGTTTATATTTTCAAATAAGTTTAAGAAATGTATCATATATACATACTATACTACAATATCATTCCTATTGTTAAACTATATAAATTATTTTAATATACTTATATAAATTAGATCAAGATTATTTGTATGATTCTAGTAATAAAATAAAATTTTATAGATAAAGGTTCAGTGTTTTATCTTAATCAAACCTTATAATATTACTCTTATTTTTGTATAATAATATTATTTTGTTATTTTATATTTTCATGTCAATAAACTAGTCGACAAGGCCCTAAACTAGGTGAAATGAATCATATTGACCGTTTCAACTTAATCATATAAAAACATTATTATTGAGAATTGACTTTTGATACAAATAAGGACAAAGACAATAATTATCCGACCATGATACCTCCAATCATTAAAAAAAAATTATTCAACTTGTACTATGTTGTCATTTGTTGCAACTTGCAAATATTCTTGCAACTTGTACTATGTTGTCATTTGGCAGACGGACTAACCGAAAAAACACAACAGAAAACATAATTTCATTCTAAAACCACAATGCATCTATTTTCAGTTTCGTATAAATGACATTCATATAGTATACGATTTCACGTAATAAAGGAAAATTTTGAGATTCCAGTGGGTCTGGTAGAGTTAAAGTCTACATACACGTTCATAGATATGTAGTATGTTTGAACCCAACACACAAGTCAATGAGATTACATTCTAAAAACAACCAGCAAAACAGACAATAGGAAGAATAACACACGTAAGTTATATATTTGGTTGCAGATTTGCTCATCGTTGATATGAGATATTTTCATGAAAGATGGGATCGGAAAAGAGGAGAAAGAATGGTGTTTACCAGAATGCCGTTGACAAAGCGTATGGTGATGAATTGAACAAGAGTGTAACTAGCACGGTCGACGGAGCTTATTTGTCCGATGCAAGATTGTGTCACTATGAGCATCCCGAACGCCGCCACTCCTGACACCATCGAAGGTAGCGAGATTCTCGCAATCTTCTTCATCTCATCTCATAGCTTTTTTGATAGCTTACGCTTGTCCTCAATAGATTTCCTCTTCGGCTTTTGCTTATAGAAGCGATTCTTAATGAATAGAGAGAAGTACCAAAAGAGAGAATACCAAAGAACCTAACCATCGAATAAATTGAAGTCTCTAAAGTTAAATAAAGACTTGTAATGAGGATGAAGAAGCAATTGTTTGTTGAGCAAACTCTTGGCTTTTAATTTCTCGAACCTCTCATGATCTTTAATTTGTATTTTCAAAATTAAGGTTTAGATTTTTTATTTTGAAATTCTAAATGTGATAATTTTGGGTTGTTTTTATGAATAAAAATGTTAAATATAAGGTTGAATCAAAATTAGGGTGTGATATTCATTTTTATTGTACTATGACTTTTCTTTTATGTATAACAAATATAAAAAATTTGTAAAAGCAATACCTATTTTTATAATAATTCTACCAAATTTTATTAGACAACAATAACTATTTTGGTCAAGGGATTTTGAAAGATTCCGATGGATAAGATATGACGAGGGGTTTGGTCGCACGTCTGAAAGCATTTGCGTGTTGTGCCCAAGTCCAACATATAAGTCCAATGAAGTTACATCGTATAATCAATTGACAATAGGAGGGAGAATCCCCAACCTTATATACTAAACCCGACATCCTTTTATTATTGATGTAAAAACATTAGTTCTTCACATGCCCCCTCACGTGCAACCATTTGACTCGGTTGACACTTGACATGTCTTAAGACCGACTAACAAATTGAACGGAAAATCATTTCCATGTCTGCGATTAGAGTCTTAAGACCGACAAGCGAATAAGTCAGGATCCGAGAGATCAAACTTCTTTGATACCATGTTAAATTTTCTTATATATATCTCGGGACCAAACGACACAAAGGACACACGTCCAATGAGTCACACACACAAGCACATGCACGGGGTTCAATCCCTAAAAGAAATTTCCGGTCTCCTACATTAAATTAGTGTTGAGTTGCACCAAACATCTCAGTTCAAAAACAAGACGAAACTTGTTGAAGTTGAGTTACAAAATTTCATCAAGATACTGAAGCAAAAATAACACTAAATCGACATACTCGACATATAAGTATTTCAAATCAAGAAAAAATCCGCAAGTGATCCGAGGACAATATGAAAACTTGTGTTGAACAACCATTTTCTAGCATGAAGCCGCGACTCGTTCGAGTAAGTTAGTTTCAAGTATGATCCGAGATCAGGTTGTAACCTTCATGAGATTCTTGATATAATTGACCAAGTCGCATCTTCGTTTTGTTTACCTGCAAATCAAAAGTCGACGTTATTAAGTTTTGTCGGAGAATACATATGTTCTTGCATTTGCTTGAGATCTTACCTCTCCGTTCCAATCTATTCTCCATGTTAATATGACGAGTAAAATTACTTGAACTACCATGCCAACCAACATTCCAATCCAAACTCCCTGCTTGACATCAATGATAATATAAGTTGATAACCGATCATATTAGCGATGGAAAAAGCTTGTAACGCTTTAACTCATGTACCTTGACGCCAAGTTTAGCGACAAATGCAAGAAGACATCCAAGAGGAATACCAACGACATAATACGACACGACGTTAATTATAGCAACCTTGGCTTGTGACCCACACCCTATTGCAACACCTGTGTTCCATCACGAAAGAATCGGTTGCAATAGGTTTCTGAAAGTGATAAAAAACGAAAAAGATAGAATATGTGAAGGTATATACCTGAAAATATTGCTTGGAAGCTACTTACTAGCATTGTCAAAGCAAGCAGAACAGAAAGGTTACCGGCAGCCTCAACAACCTCGACATCACTTGTGAATAAGTACGGAATCGAGTGTCCGAAAATGACACAAATGAGGCAAAAGAAGATTCCTAAGGCAGCTGCCATGATCAGTAAAACCTTGATTGAAAATTTTACAGCCTCGACGTTTCCTCGCCCTAACTCGTTGGAAACTCTAACACTAGTAATTATATAAATTCAATAACGTGAGTATGTTATACAAGGATAAGTATATCAATTAGCAATTATAATTAGGGTTTTCTCGTACCATGCTCCAGCCAAAAGGCCAAGGGAGATCATAAACTCCCATGAACTAAGGTTCAAGCTGAAATGTCAATAATTCCAAAGTTCAATGAGACAAGTAATGAAACATATTACACAAAATGTGAAAAAGAGAAGAGAATGGAAGAGCCGGTCGAAGATTGTACCATATAGAGAATGCGGATATTTCAACAACAGCATTTTCCGAGTATCCGGCTATCAAGACGAGAATCGAGTTGTACCATAGCTCAAGGCTAGCAAGTATAAACAAAGAAATTAAAAATCAATAGAATTTAAGAGCATAAATGAAATCATAAAATATATTTGAATTAATGGTATTGGAAACTTTATGAACATAAAGTTTATTGATAAAAAAACTACATCCTATGAAATTAGGGTTTGTTAACATGACAGAAGCATCCTAAAATAAAGAACACGTGCGTGTTAGGGTCAAGCCCAGTTTAGAGACAAGTTTGTTCGTATAAATGAGTAAAGTAATGTAAGACAATAAATGAACAAAGACTAGAGCAAACTCACCATAGCATGAAACCCGATGAAATCGAGAGCTTAATAACCGGCAAGAGATTAGCAAATATAAGCTTGGAGAAGCCATTCCACGTTTCTCCACACCAACCTCCAAATATATACACCAATAAGCCGAGAACCATCGACCATTGAGATATAATCATGGCGCCCATTGCACCGGAGGTACCAAAATTGAACTTATAAACGAATAGCCATGACAATAACAGATGGAGGGTGAATGTTGCGGAAGATAGATACCCAATGATGGCGTTCTTCATTTGTGCTTGTAAGAACATTTGGATAGTCATGGTAAACACAAAAGTATAGATAACCGGAATAAACCACAATGAAATTGTTTCCGTCGCTACTGATATATCAACTTCTTCTCCTAATAACTCGTATATAGGTGTCGCGAAGATCAAAAACGGAAGCAAGATTGTTGCGGTGACGAAGTTGACTATCCATGAGCGTTGCAAGTAGATTCCCATCATATGGTATTGTTTTGCTCCAAATGCTTGCCCACATAGAGTTTCGGTTGCACTCGACATTCCTAGCTGCAACATTGTGTATTTCGTTACATGGGTATATAATACAATATACTCATGTTTACATAATTCTCTATATCTTGGGAACCCGATTTAGTGATTGCCTCATAGCCCCACTCACCTAAATATCTTGTTGTTTTGGGCTCTCTTTAAAATTATTTATCTAAGAACTTTTAATTGGCTTTTACCAATCTGGATTTTCTCCATCTCGGACTCATTCTAGTCGGAAATTAAACTATATCATTGTTCGCTTTTCCGTCGGGTTATCATCTCCATCGAAAAATTATCATCCTCACCTAATTTGCTCAAGTATATACATAATACATTTAAATTAGAACAAAAATATAAATTATTCTGATAAAAATATAATAAATTAGAGAAAATAGCCCTATACCATCCTCATCTCTCAATAATGAAAATATCTATAGATATATCTTGAATGTCACACTCATATAGTCGGTAAAGAGAGGCGTACTCCCCTTGTCTGGATATGGGGATACATCTTCTCCGCCGGATATAATAGAGATAACTGTAGATATGTCTTGAATGTCACACATCATATAGTCTGTTAGGAGAGCTGTAATACCTTGTCCGATTGGGAGACGTCGTCTCCTAGCTCAGAATCTTAAATAACCCTATACCATCCTCGATCATTTCCCAATAATAGAAATAACATTTATCCCCACCAACAAATATCATTGTTCTCATTTATTAATTTTTTATATTTTCATTCAATGACCAGGATTTCACAGTGTGTGAAAATGCATATATAAAAAAAATTTCACGGACTTTGTATGCAGTCGCGGAGCCAGAAGGGATAATTGCTCCGTTGAATTTGAAGATAACTATAGTGGAAATAGATCATAGCTATACAGTAGCTTAGTTGGCCTCCAAAGAAACATCGAAATCTTCATAGCAGGGTTCTTGGATTCGAGATCTATGAGCATCTATTTTTAAAATTTTCTTTTGACTTTGCAACTTTTCACTGATACATGAGACAAGCTTTTCGGGCTCGGCTCACGTTCAGCTCGTCAAAAGCTCGGCTCGGGCTCGTCTCGTTTATAAACGAGCCAAGCTTGAGCATGTCAAAACTGCTCGTTCGGGTAAAGCTCGGCTCGTTCGGCTAAAATAACACTATATGAGCATTATTTTAGGCGAGCTACTCGGGCTCGGCTCGGGCTCGGCTCGAGTTCGTCTCATTTGTAAACGAGCCGAGCTTGAGCATGCTAAGGCTCGGCTCGTTCGGCTCGTATAACACCCCTACTTTTCACCGACATTAAGTGAAATTAATTATCAACTTTTCACTAATCTGATGAACTCAATAACTTTTTGGTAAGACGTGTGGATATATTGTTCAACATTGACAATATGATAATAATTGAACCTAATATATAAGCACTAGGGTTACTACTGCTATTGCTAATTGATTTTAGGATTGAACTCGATAGGCTTATGTGTAAGGTTCACTTACGTGCATCCCTTCCACGTATTATACCCGCCGGATTATAAAAGATAAAGATAATTTAATATGATATCAGAGTCACGGTTTGTGTGGGTCTCGTAATCCTGTGTTTGAGTTATGGTTAGCGAGTATGCTTTCCGCACGTTTGGCTAAGCCGGCCTTAAGGCTTTATGTCAAGTGCAACTAGTTCAGGATAGTTGCACTTGAGGGGGGAGTGTTAAGATGTGTGGATATATTGTCCCACACTGACAATATGATAATAACCGAACCTAATATATAAACCCTAGGGCTACTCCTTTTATTGTCAATTGGTTTTAGGATGTAACCCCGAAGACTTATATGTAAGGTTCACTTACATGCATCCCCTCCACGGTAAATGTTCAGGTACGGCCTTTTTATTGCGGTACGGTCGTACGGCCGACCGTACGGGCGACACGTGTCCCGAAAAAAAAAATTTTGTTTTTTTTTTTCTTCCGGAAACTAATGAAAATTTATTTGAACTACCATGTTATAATTTATGCACTATTATCCTATAAACTTTGAACTATTCCCATATAATCCATGAACTATTACTTTTTAATATAATCCATGAACTATTCTATTATAATTCATGAACTATCCCATAATAAGTTTTGAACTATTACTTTCACTCCTTTATAAATTTTGCACTATGAACTATTCTATTATAATTCATGAACTATCCTTTTAGAAGTTATGAACTATTACTTAATAAGTTTTGAACTATTACTTTCAATCCTTTATAAATTTTACACTATGAACTATTCTATTATAACTCATGAACTATCCTTTTATAAGTTATGAACTATTCCATAATAAGTTTTGAACTATTACTTTTACTCGTTTAAAATTTTTTTTTCCGGGACACGTGTCGGCCGTACAGACGGCCGCACGGCCGTACCGGAATAATGGGCCTTACTTGAACACTTCCCTCCCCTCCACGTATAAAACCCGCCGAATTATAAAAGATATAGATTATTTAATAACTTTTTAACTTAACTTTTATTTAACAACTCTTGCATAATCAAGCGAAAATAATTATCAATTTCATTAAATCTGTGTAATTTTATATTTGATGAGTATCCCATTATTGTTCCTTTGATATAACAACTCTTTCATTAATCTAATTAACTAGATGAAGTTTTATATTTTCTATATTTTACCATTAATTTATCTAATTTATTTCGCATAAATATATACTAACTATCAAAACTCAAATAAATTTATAAATTGGGCATAGTTATAACATAAAATAAAAATATATGAAGAAAATGACAATATAACTTTATTATGACTAGTTAATATAAAATAAAATATGGAACTAATAGGATGAATTTTATCCAAATCACAATAAATATAAACTATTTTATAATAATAATAATAAACTCTTGTTTATACTATGAAATTATTTACACTCATGAACTATCCTTTTATAAGTTATGAACTATTCCATAATAAGTTTTGAACTATTACTTTTACTCGTTTAAAATTTTTTTTTCCGGGACACGTGTCGGCCGTACAGACGGCCGCACGGCCGTACCGGAATAATGGGCCTTACTTGAACACTTCCCTCCCCTCCACGTATAAAACCCGCCGAATTATAAAAGATATAGATTATTTAATAACTTTTTAACTTAACTTTTATTTAACAACTCTTGCATAATCAAGCGAAAATAATTATCAATTTCATTAAATCTGTGTAATTTTATATTTGATGAGTATCCCATTATTGTTCCTTTGATATAACAACTCTTTCATTAATCTAATTAACTAGATGAAGTTTTATATTTTCTATATTTTACCATTAATTTATCTAATTTATTTCGCATAAATATATACTAACTATCAAAACTCAAATAAATTTATAAATTGGGCATAGTTATAACATAAAATAAAAATATATGAAGAAAATGACAATATAACTTTATTATGACTAGTTAATATAAAATAAAATATGGAACTAATAGGATGAATTTTATCCAAATCACAATAAATATAAACTATTTTATAATAATAATAATAAACTCTTGTTTATACTATGAAATTATTTACCGTTATTTAATATAGATATGTTTTAGTCATTATTTTCAACTTAATGTATAAAATAACATATATTATAGTTTTCAAAAAAAATTATCCCTTGATAAAGCACATGTAGCTCTACTATTTATATACTAGGATTTTCGACTTTATACATAAAATAACATATGTTAAGATGCTGACTCATATGTAAACAACTCTTACTATGTGAACATGTAAACACCGAATATATATGACTATACCGTCGAATATATGAAGTCAGGTCCGACGAATATTTTTTCTATTAATAACACGATTTTTTTCTCTTTAATATCGCCTAATCTCAGCCATCTATTTAACGACCTAAGGGATAGAGGTTGTTCTCATTTTACATGGTAAGAGTTGTTTACATGTGAGCCAACCTCGATATAGATATATATAGATCCCGACTCACATGTAAACAATTCTTATCATGTGAACATGTAAACACCGAATATATGTGACTATACCGCCGAATATATAGAGTCAAGTTCAACGAATATTTCTTCCATTAATTACACGATTTTTTTCCCTTTAATATCGTCTAATCTCAGCCATCTATATAACGATCTATATATATATATATAACATATGTTTTAGTCATTATTATTGCTTGCATAATTTACTCTAAATAAACACCACCCATACTATCGGTGAACGAATTTATTCTCACCCTAAAATGGCTAAGGCATTAATGCACTTTGAATAGCATTAAATACATACACCTAAAAGCCAACAAATCCCCATCAAATCGCTATACAACGCAGCCCCACCGGCAATGAATCGTTGCAAATTGGGAATTCTCATAGCCATGAATGCTCGTTTAATTGAACTTGTTTTTAGTTAGATAATGAATTGAGTTTATGTCATTGAAAATTGATAATCAAATAAACACAAAGGTAATTAAGTGCTCATAATAATATAGTTAGATAATGAATTGAGTTTTTTAGCCTTTGACACAGTTTTTAAGAAAAATATTAAATAACATAGATTTTGTAAAGTTTTTCTAAATCTTATCACTTATTTAATATTCAACCTTCTTTTAAACCAATAAGAAAGATTTTAGAACTAAAACTAATCATTTACGCCAATTTTCATGAACATTTCTTATAATTATTGTTCATTTATTGACCTAAAAAACTTAAAACGACAGATAATTGTGATCAAATTTCTAATGCTAAAACGACACTTATTTTTGAACGGAGGGAGTAATAATTAAAGTAAAAGGGTATCCGGATACATTTAAGTCTAAGGTATTGACTTAGTAGGTATTCTAATAACATAATAATATAATTATAACTAGTGTATTACCCGTGTTCTGCACGGGATATGGTTTAATATCTATTTATAGTTATATAAATATAAAATTATTTTATTAGAATTTAATATAATTTATGTACTATAAATTTAACAAAAAATTTTAATACACATAATGTGATAAAATCAACGTTGAAAACTTATAATGCACTCTTTGAATAAGGTTGACAAAAAAATTTAGGTACGTTTGTTTAATTATCCAATTTATATAAGCAAGTAAAAAATATACATTTAAATTACATAATGAAAAGATTTCAAAAAGTTTGTGGGTTGAGGAGAAATATGAGTCAAATTTTTAGTAATTCTTTTTAGATTTTAACAATCTTATTGAAATTACTAAATTTAAATATTTAAGATTTAATATTTATGATAAGATAAGATATAAGATTTAAGAAACTTAGTTCAAAATTTTGGGATGGTTATTAATCGCTAAAATAACACGTGGCATTAGAGTTTTGAAGACACGTGGATTTAGATGCTACTCCTATATAATATATAAGATTAAAGTAAAGGGCAAGGCTTTTTTTCATTTCTAATTAACTAAAACTATTATATAAAAGATATATGTATATATATCCGACTATATACGAATATTCATCGATGTCTTTTTTTTCCCTAAAAAATGTGATCCGTATTCAATCTGATGACCCAGAAAAACATGTTAGATTCAATTCGCAATGGATTAAATTTTTATGGATTTTTCCACATCAAACCCTCGGATTTTCGAGATGGATATCCGGAAAGATCAGTTTTACCCACCCAAATAAACACAACTTAAATGCATCTTCCAAAAGATGGAGAAGGCTAGAAAGCTTACAATAATTCCATTAATGAATCGCATGGAGATGGATTGAACAAGAGCATAAGCAGCAAGATTGAGGGAGCTAATGTGTCCGATAAACGATTGTGTCACGATGAACACACCAAACGATGTCACTCGAAACACCATAGAAGGAACCGCGATTCTTGCAATCGTCTTTGTCTCTTGCCATAGTTTATTTGATAGCTTATTCCTCTCCTCCTCCGGCTTTGTCTCTAGAAGTGGTGATTCCATCTATCTATTATGAAGCTTCACAAAGGTATGTGAAGAATGTGAAGACTCAAGAGTTTAGAGGAATGAGATAATGGAGACCTACGGTAAGTACTGTGGGGACTTGGAGTTGAAGTAGTGTACAATAACTGAAGGAGTGGGGACGATTTGAATGAGCTTTTGTATTATGTTCATTAGTGTTATGGATTGTTTTAATGGCTTTTGAATTCGTATGGTAAGTTTTTAGTGGAGGAATTTGATCCACATGTTATGTTTGAAGGTTGGTTTAGTTTGTGGTTCAAGTTTGGTCACGAGACAATGTGTATTAGGGCTAGGAGGTGTTTGGTCTCTCATCTTAATAAAATATCTTTTTATAATTCGACGGGTTTAATACGTGGAGGGGTGCACGTAAAGTTAACCTTACCCATAAGCATTCGGGATTCCTTCTTAAAACTAATTGGCAATAGGAGGAGTAGTTCTAACTCATATATGTTAGGTTTGAGTATTATCATATTGTCGGTGTGGGACAATATTCCACACATCTTAACACATCTCACACTTTTTCCTGATTTGTAAACTTTGTAAACGTTGAGATGTGTATCCGAACCAATTAGACGAATACATTTAGGTCTAAGGTATTGACTTAGTTTTGCTAGAAAAGTAGAGTGTAAAACTCCTATGGATCTTAAGATTATGGGTCATCGTTCTTGATTGATACTTGTGTTTGACTATATTAGAATTTATTTTATAATTTTAAAAACTAAACGCGCGGCGCTCGTTCAACATCATGCACAACGTAACGTAGGCTGATTGTGCTCAAAATAAAAAAAAAAGGTTTTTTTTTTCGCAATTGACCTATGTCGAGTTTAAAAATCAACTTTAGCACAGTCGAATAGGGTCCAAAACCAGTTTTCAAGAATTTTTCATTTTAATTGAAGTTTAAAAGTTTTTTTTATCGTCGTCCAATGCACTGAAGTTTTAACTTCATGCAAACCAAAGTTGGCGTGCTTTGGAGTATTTTCAACAATTCTAGGAGCAACGTCTTTAAATGCGCACACAAGGTCATCAACTCGGTCAAAACCTACTCTTCTATCCTCTAAAAGGATTGATCCTCGGTATCTACTTCTTAGACCAAGATCCTCGAGATCAAATTAACTTAAAAACCTCACCTTTTTAGCCTTAATTTATCCTAACTAATCAAGATGACCTCTATGTACATCCTCCCTTTATTCTATACAAACATAAATTTCCGGGAAAAAAAACATTCAAAAGCCTTACAAATAACAAATTACACTAAATCACCCCTAAAAATAGTAATTGCATAATCATTTATTATTTAGTGTTTTTCTTCGTTGTAACTTGAAAGCAATCTTTCATTACTCTTTGTTACACAAAAATAGTAATCGCATAATCATGTATAATTGGGCAACATTGTTTTGGGAGATATCAATGTCGCATAATAAATAACTGCACTTTCTTTCAATTAGCTATGAGTCGTTGTGACTAAGAGTGGTGATAATTTTACCAGCATCCGATAGGTAATCGAAACACCCAAACCATAAAAGCGGGTGAAATTCGAGAAGGCTGGATAATGGGCGAAACACTGAGTATCTTGAATTTTGAGAATTTAGCCATAAAATTCACAGAGAATAAGAATAATTTTATTGTTGTTTACGTTATACTAACACATTTATAATAGTTTTTATTTCAACTATCGATATTATTGGTTATGAATATACTAGTTTTGTACTATATGTACAAAAAGGATTTGAAAATACATTATAAATTGACAATATTCATAACTTTTAATCACCGCGAATAAACCCGAATTTCGATCACCAAACCGGTGATGGGTGGTTACACCCGGTAAGGTTAATGGGTGGGTGATGGAAGTGGTTCATCCACTCATCACCCGACTCATTGACCTATAATATTAAATAAAGTAATTAAAAATATATTCATTAACAATAATATAATTCATATTTGTTTCTAATCCGAACCATATCATAACGTATCAGAACCAAATCATAAATTACATTCCGATTTGGTTTTTCGATCCGGATTCATTATACATATACAATGATACAAGTAGACATGGGTAGGTTTAGGTTTGCGAACCGGCGGTTTAGGTTTAACCTAAACCGCTGGTTTTGTCGGTGGTTTAGCCGGTTTATAAAAAAAAAAAAATTTGAAAAACTGGACCAAAACCGGCGGTTAACCGCTGGTTTTGAGGACCAAACCGGTGGTTAACCGACGGTTTGATCACCAAACCGCCGGTTTGGTCCTTTTTTTTAAAAAAATAAAAATAAAAATAATAACCAAACCCGCAAACCCACGATTTGGCCAATTTGCAAACCTAAACTGCCGGTTTGGCGGTTTAGCCCAAACCGGACCTATGTCTAGATACAAGTATAAAATATCAAAAGCATTTTGATGACAAGACTACACAGAATTTTCCAGCCCAATTCACCTCTTCTACCAATCCTAATTGGGCTTATCAAGCCCAATATAATTATGCATTTGGGCCGGTGACGCAATACAAAAGCCCAATAACATTAGCAAGCCTTTGCTTTTGGGAGGTCGGGTAAAATCACTTTTCTTAACTGTTTTTTCGGGTTGGACTCGGCCGAATCCGAATGTCAGGCCTTAGACCTTGCCCGTACATTATCCGTCAAAGTCGGGTTTCGGATGGATTGTCATAACCCTAAATGAGACTTTTCATATCGTCCGTTTATCTGGATGGACGAATTTGTCCGTTTTATTCGGTTTTATAAGATACCAAACAAAAATATTAGGAAAACGTAAATTTTATTTAAAAAATATCCTACTAAGCATTTATATTTTATTAAGTAAACATTACAAACTCTATATCAAAATGAGCTATAAAAATACACCAAACTAGTTAGTATAAACCCACCTACAATCCTACTTCAATGTTCTTCCGAAATATATAGTTTATCTTAAAACGAATTAAAGAGTAATCGGATAGCTATCGCAAAGTCTTTAACAACATGGTTATTCAAGAATAATCCGAGCTCAGATTGGCCTCCTCGGGAGATTCATGGAAAAACCGTCCAAGTCTCATCTTCGTCTTGTCAACCTAAAAATCGAAAGTTCGAGTTGTTAGGATAGTTAGAAAAATCATTAAAAGAAATTGTGTATTTTCTTTCGTTTGCTCGGGATCATACCTCTCCTTGCCAATCGATTCTACATGTTATGATGACGAGTATAGTTACTTGAACTACCATGCCAACCAACATTCCAATCCATATCCCCTATTAAACATCAACCATAATTGTATGATACGAGAACTTTTAACGTAGTCAAAATCATAGTACGAGGAACACGTAACGACGTACCTTAATTCCAATGTCAACTACAAATGCTAGCATGCATCCAACCGGAATACCAATGACATAATAGGACACGATGTTAACTATAGCAACCTTGGCTTGTGAACCACAACCTATCGCAACCCCTACGAGCCAAAACAAAGAATCGAGTGTCAAAAGAGTTTCCGAAAGGGAAATAAAACCGAGAAAGAGCGAAAAAAAATAGAATAAGATGAACGTACCTGAAAATATTGCTTGAAAATTACTTACAAGCATTGTCAAGGCAAGATATACAGAGAGATTTCCTGCAGCCTCGGCAACCTCTTCGTCACTAGTAAACACGTACGGAATCGAGTGACCAAAAATTAGACAAATCAGGAAGAATAGTATCCCTTGAGCAGCAGCCATCCATAGTAGAACCTTGATTGTAAACTTTACTTTCTCGATGTTCCCTCGTCCCAACTCGTTGGAAACTCGAACACTAATGAGTATATAGAGTTCTATAACATTAATATATTGTACGAGGGTAAGTCATCAATCATGAAAAGAATTAGGTCGTTTCGTACCATGCACCGGTCATAAGGCTAGCGGCTATCATAAACTCCCATGTATTAAGGTTCAAACTGAAAACTCAATGAGTCCATTAAGATCATAACTTAAAAACCATAGAAATATGTCAAATGGAATAAAGAAGTATTAAAGATTATACCAAATCGAGAATGCGGATATCTCGACCACTGCATCGGATGAGTATCCGGCTATCAAGACAAGAATTGAAGTGTACCACAACTCAAGGCTACCATAAACAAAGAAAGAAGTATGTGTAAATAGTGGTCATCAACTCAAAATATAAGATTTATTGTACTCTTATATTGCTGAGATGTGTGGAATGTCCTACATCGACAATATGATACTACATGAACTAACATATAAAGTCTTAGGATTACTCCTCCTATTGCCAATTCCACACATCATCAGAAAAAATATTCAATTATGTGTTCTCTTTGACTGATATAGTGTTTAAACTAACCACAACATGAATCCCGACGAGATAGAGAGCTTGACAACCGGTAGAAGATCGGAAAATGCAAGCATGGAGAAGCCCTTCCATGTATCCTTGCACCAACCACCAAAAAGGTAAAAACATTCACCGAAAGCCATGGACCATCGGGATATGATCATAGCACCCATTGCACCAGGAAGCGCGAGGTTGAGCTTATAAACGAAGAGCCAAGACGTGAAAACATGAATGGACATTACCACTGGGGATAGATACCCGAGGATGTTGTTCTTCATCTGTGATTGTAAGAACATTTGGATGGTGGAGGTGAAAATGAAGCTATATAAAACTGGAATGTACCACAGGGAAATGGTCTCCGCTGCATCGGATATGTCGTCTTCTTGGCCTAACAACTTGTATATAGGACCGGAAAAGATCATGATCGGAAGCACGATGGTCATGGCGACAAAGTTGATAAGCCATGAGCGTTGTAAGTAGACTCCTAACATGTGGTATTGCTTTGCCCCGAATGCTTGACCACAAAGAGTTTCGGTAGCACTCGACATACCTATCTACAACATCGTGGGGGAGAACATATATACTTGAGAAAGATAGTAGAGACAATCAAATAAACAAGAACAAACTCATGTATTTTCGTTCACGAATGGATATGTCACAGACAAAGATTAATTATTGAGGAGTGTTACAAATTATTACAAAACAAGAGGTATTTTTTTTTTTGGTAATTGAAAAGAGGGGTGCAACACGAGGACTTCCCAGGAGGTCACCCATCCTAGTACTACTCTCGCCCAAGCACGCTTAACTTCGGAGTTCTGATGGGATCCGGTGCATTAGTGCTGGTATGATCGCACCCCAAAACAAGAGGTATAAAACGAGTCATTATATGCATCGAAGACGTCCGTGACGTCATCATATAATCATGGACACTAGAACCCATATGTTCATGGTGGAGGTAATATGTTTTCACATCAAAAGATCTGGACATTCCGAGCCAAGTATATATAAGACGTTGAGCTACTCCTCTTATTTCCAATTGGTTTTACGATGAAACCTTAACAAGCTTATGAGCTAACTTTGGCCTAACGGTCATGTACACTCGTATGCACTCGACCCCGCTATACCCAGTCCGTCTGTATCAGACTTTGACAACTCATCGGAGTAAAATTTTATTCATGTGTTATTTTTACGATGATCCGTATAAAATATTATTTTTTAATTTTTGATAAACAATCATAAAAAATATTTTTCATATACGGATGTGACACAAAAATAAAGTGGATAATCAATTCTCTGCACCTATCAAACCACATCTAATACTTTTAAGAAGTTGCAGAAAAATAGAAGGAAAAATCAAACAACATAATTATTGTTCATAAACAGGAGGAAGAAGATGAAGAATAAGCTTACAACAATGCCGTTAATGAACTGGATAGAGATGGACTGAACAAGAGCGTAAGCAGCGAGATCAATGGAGCTAATATGACCGATAAACGATTGCGTCACTACGAACACGCCGTATGTCGTAACCCTAAACACAGTTGAAGGCAAAGAAATCCTCGCAATCAACTTCGTCTCATCCCATACCTTCTTCATCAACTGCTTCTTGTCATCTTCGAGTTCACCATTGATGTTAGATTCCAAGAGTGGTGATTCCACTGTGTTGTCCATTGATTGATCGTTGTGAAGAACAAGTTCTAATGAAGGAAAGAGAAGATGTAGTAAAGGAATATGATGAAAAGGAAATGAAACTATTGAACATAATATATTGAGATATGTGAGGAATATGAAGAAAAGTATTGGGTTGAGGATGAGTTAAGACGTGGGGTTATCTATCTAGCTACCAATAGCAAGAACATTAAAATACAACTATAAAAATTCATTATACCGACAATGGTTAAGTACCTTTTTCCAATCGGGTTTTGTTGTTGAGCTTGAATTGGTTAGCAAATTGATTGTCGGAAATGATTGTAATGGATTATGCGGTTGATTTTAGAATGGAACCCTATTAATTTATGTAATAGGCTCGAATTTAGGATGGGTGTGCTCGAATGTACGAAATTTTAAGTATTGTATCGGAGTAGATGTATATTGATTAGCCGGTTTTGGCGCATTCCAACGGCGTTAAAATAATTCAACTTCGGGTATCACGGCGACGGTGAATTATTTGAGCGTCAACGCATCCTGCTGACGTTACGCGCAAACCCTAGATAAACGTGAGATGAAGGTGTTGTTCTTCCCAACAGGAGCGATTCGGGACGATATTTCCAAGCAAATAGAAAACCGATTTCCGGATAAATGGATCCACCAAAGTTACAAAGAAGATACTTTATATATATATATATATATATATATATATATATATATATATATATATATATATATATATATATATATATAGAATCATACTCCCATGTAAACAGCCCTTATAGTGTACAATGAGAACAAATCGTAGCCCTTGATCTGATTAATCTAAAGGCTGAAAATTAACATAAATATTCAATGAAAAATTCAGCACATTCTCCTCGTTGGAATGTGTAATACACTCTCCAAAATAAGGAAATTACAATATTTTTTAAAAATTATAAATGAGATCTTCTTCCACTATTTTAGGAAGTTACAATATACAGAATCTTTCAATTAATTTCAACAAAATCGATCAAAGCAATATCAATTATATGGATGATACGTTCTGCTGAAACGCCATACACTCCATTGTCGCCGGAAGAACTGAACATATTTTCGCCGGAATAGTCAAAAGTAAGTGTTTCTTGTTCAGTATACAATATTCTCGTCATCCAATAACTGGTTGATTTGTACTCAGGTTGTTCGTTTTTCATCAATATATGTCCTCAATTGATCGGTTAATTTGTGTAGGGGATTCAGGCAAGAAACAGATTCGGAATCGATGGAAGAAGGTAACTGAACGTGGAATAACATAAACAGTTAAAGTAATATGTTACCGGATATTTGGTTTCATAATAACGAATATATTTGAATATACCACTGAATACGATTAGGTGACGGTGAAGGTTTACCTAAATATCAACTATTAAACAACTCGTATTTAAATTATCATAATATAAATATTTAACGATGTTTTTATAGATCCCCCATGTGAAAGAGATTGGGATGTTGATGGATCCGGCATTGATGCTAACATGGAGAGTATGGATGAATTTTATGAAGCAGCGGCAAACGAAGAATTCAATGCCGGAATAGTCATGACGCAATCGCCGGGTAAAACGAAATATTGGACTCCGCATTATGATGAATCAAACCATCCACGTATTGGAATGTGTTTCAAGACGCCGGAGGAAGGTATAGATTTTTATAAGACGTATGCTAAAGAGGTCGGTTTTGATATTCGGTTGTCATCTTCACGTATATGCTCAAAAGATGGGACTTTATTGCATCGTCGCATATTGTGTAGTCGGGCAGGATTCAAGGGAAATGTACCCACTACCGGAAAGCGTCATAGAGTTTCAAATCGGGTTGGTTGCAAAGCAATATTTGCTATTAAGTATGCCGGAAACGACGGGTACATTGTATCAAAATTTGAGGCTCAACATAATCATTCGCTACTTGAAGGAGTGTCGAAGAAATTTATGAAAACGAACAGGAAGCTTGATTACGGACATCAGAAGTTTCTTATAAACTGCTCAAAAGCTAATTTAGGTCCAGCTATGTCACACCGTTTGATGAATGAAATTATGGGAGGGTGCGGAGATGTGGGACCTATTGTAAAGGATTGTCGAAATTTCAAGAGGGATTTAATGGCATACATATCCGGTGCGGATGCACAAATGATTCTGGATACATTCCACAAGAAACAAGAGACGGGACTCTATTGCATCGTCTGTGTAGTCGTTCAGGATTCAAGGAAATGTACCCACTACCGGAAAGTGTCAAAGAGTTTCACTCTTTATATCATGTACGTTGTGAAACTTATCTTAGATGAATGTGATATTTCGTAATCGGTGAACTACTATAATGAACTCTATAACCAATTGTGGTGTTACTTGTTATATTTACTCGATCATACGCACTTAATTCATTTATCTGAATTCGGTACACGAACAGTATAATATCTAGAACTTATATCGAATATATTCGGCAACTATATCCTTTATATTCCATATTTATATCGTTTATATTCGATAAGAAGAACACTTACTAATCTATCATATTTTTGTATGGTTATCGGTGTTTGCATACAAGATAACGTTCGTCTTCCTATGTTGGATGTGTTATTCTCACTGTTTTTGTGAAGACAAATTATTTCCAAACAATTGATATAAATATTATTTCCAGTAATATAGAAATATTTATAACTATATTTGTTAATATAGAAATATTATTTCCGGTAATCTTGTTTGTAATACGGTTACATTTTATAGTATTGAAACACCAAATAAGAAAGTGTAAACTCCATTACCCAAGTGTACATGTTGCGCTCATGAACATATGACACACGAAAATATTCTATATCCGTTAAATATATCTTGTATATTCTGAAAAATATATCGTTCATATTCGGTAAAAAGTATATCTTCTAATCCGTCATATTATCTATGATAAACAGTGTTTGCATATAGAATAACGATCATCTTCCTATGTTTCCTCAAGTGTAAAGGTTGTGCTCTTTAACATACAACACCTAATATATGAAGCATCCATTAACTATATTAAATATATTCTGAAATTATATCGTTCATATTCAGTAATGAGTACACTTATTAATCCATCATATTATGCATGGTAAACGGTGTTTGCATACAAGATAAAAGTTGGCTTCCAATGTTTGTTGTGTTATACTCGCTGTAGCAAAAGAGTTGTCCGAAACAACATATCAAAAGACTTTTGACATTGTAACATAAAGCTTTGACATTAATAAAGACATGAGTGTCAAACACATTAATCTCTACATACACTACTAAATAAATGACCTGTTGTAACCGTTAAAATAAGTTACTTAAGGCTTCAAAACTGTTACAGTAAGGCTTTAGTAATGGATTATGCTCCGCTACAATAGCCTGCCTTGCAATAGGTATGTAGCAACGAAGATGAACTCTACTGTAACGGTTTAAAGAATCAAGTCCAAAACAATTACAATAGACACATAACTATTACTATAGGTGAAACCATTACAAAAATAAATTATTATTACAACAGATCTTATTATTACAATATTAATAGACCCGTTACCAAGGGATAACCATTACAAAACGTAGATATTGTCGATCACCTTACATATAGAACCATTGTCATATGATCTACAATTGTTACCACAATACCTGATGTGTACAATTAATTAGATAATTAATAAATTATACAAACTTAGTACAAAATACTAATGATAATCCATAGATAAATAATACGAAGGCATAAAGTGTACATCATTATTCCCAAAATCTCATACAAGAGTGCCAGACTGAATGAAACTCTACCTTAGTATATAATATAAATATATAAAATGATATATGTATTTCATGCCTGAATATATATAGTAGCTAGCAATATTATCAACACGCTAAACAACCTCCTTGAGATGTCCCCAACCAGCTCTTTGAATTTAATATAAGGGGTGGAAACCTTAACCTCGGATGCCTGTCCAACATCACTTCTACTTCTTCTTGCTAAATTACCACTGCTGAATCTCTTATCTACTACTATATATACACCATGGCTCTCACTTTTGCATTTCCTAACTCCATCTTCAACTGACTTGAGTACAAAGACGCTGTGTTTAAGAAAGAAATACCGACTCAAAGTTAAGAGTAAATAGTAATACTTGGTTCAAGATGCATATTTTAAAATGAGCTTCCTAAATCTTCATCACAATGCAACTGTAACTTAGGAGTCTTATTCTACAACAAACGCAAAGAAGGTAATAGATTGGCTAGTCATGCTTCACATACAACAGAATTAGAAAAGATAGCAAGCTAAAATGGTTAAATTTTTACCCGAGTGTGCAGACTCATAACTCAATAACAATATACACAACAACCCTAAAACAACGATAACAATAACCATCCGTCAACATCTCTAGAACAACAATAACCATAAGTAAACAATAACAATATACACCAACAACCCTATAACATAAGCAACATCCATAAGTCAACAACCCGAAAAGAACCCAACAACCCTATTAACTTCATTAACAATACAAACAAGTATATCAACGATGAGGCTTAATTCCGTATAAATAGATGAGGATTGATCAAAATAGTTAGAATAGCAAGAGAAACTACTAACCCGATGCTTGCCAATGAGAGTAGAAATGATGCAAAGTCCAACTAGTAGGATCAATATCTTTCAACATAGCAAAACAAGAATTTGAAACTGCACATATTAATTTAAGCATCAATTATCAGGAAGAAATGAAAAAATAGATTATAAAAATTGAACTAAGGAAAGTTGTCTACTTCCAATATAAAATAAACTTAAGCCAAAACAGAATTTGTACCAAAACACAACTTAACTACACGATATGAATGTAACCTAGATAAAAAGGAGCATGACAACAATTAAAACTTTGTTAACTACCCATTAACAATACAAACAAGTATATCAACGATGAGATTTAATTCCATGTAAATAGATGAGGATTGATCAATATAGTTAGAATAGCAAGAGAAACTACTAACCCGAGGATTGTCAATGAGAGTAGAAATGATGTAAAGTCTAACCAGTAGGATCAATATCTTTCAACGTAGCAAAACAAGAATTTGAAAACTCTATGATTGTTGGGGAGCTAATCAAGAATAAGTTTAAGAATATTATTCTGATGTATCTTGACTTACTTGCATTGATGCAGTTGAAGCCAACATAGCTTCACACTCCCAAGTGTGGACCTCTCTTGTGTTGCTACCTCAACTAGTTCAGAAACCAAGCTGGTTATTTGTTCCGCCTAAATTGCATATCATAAGATTCAGTGATGATCAACATGTTTATAATACGATCCCATCTAAGGAGAAACCATGGAAGACTTATATTAGAAAGCCAAAATATAAGCAATCAAATCATCTATAATATATTACAAATTGGGATATGTAATAGAATAATGAAGAGAGTGAGATGTTAACAACTCCACCGCCACAACCAACTCTAAACTGAAGGTGTAGTTTCATCCATAACACCACCTTCAACATGTTCACGTGTACTCCTCTTTAGCTAGCTAGGGTTCTTGGCGGTGGTGATCTAACAGTGCAAGCAAAACAACTAATTAAAGTGTCCCTCCCTCTTAATTCTTCTTATATTTATAATAAGCTTCTTATTATAAATACCCACATATTGATTAGGTTAATGTGTGACTTCTTTATCTATACAGAAGAAGAAAGATTGAACTAATTAATGAAGTACATGCAAAAAAAATTTGATACTTTCCACTCAACAACAGTATCGATTATGGCTAGAACCACATTCAATTGAATGCTTAACACTAATTAGTACAAGACAACCCTAACCACATCATCCCCAAAAAATTTCTTGGACCTAAAAAAGTCCCAAGCATTGATTCATAATCATCATCATACAACATTGAATAAGTGAATTACTCACCTCATATGAGAGTTCAACAGGATTACAGAACTCAAAATTAGATGTTTATCCATACCCATAATAGTAGTTGGTTTTGACCTCACAACATACTCAAGATTCTCAACCTTTATGTTGACAAGAGCTTCAGTAGAGACAGCACGATTGAAACCAAACAAGATCGAAACCAAAATTGAAAGTTAGAGACAACACGATTGCAGAATACAAACAAGAAAATTAATACACCTAAACAAAAATCATAGACTAACCTGGTGTTGCGCGATTGTAGCCAAGAGGAGAGTTGTAGAGACAACACGTTTAGAACCAAAATTGACGGTGGCGATGACTGATGCAAGTAGAGACAACACGAATTAAGAGGGGAGTAGTAGACGGTGAACCAATCCATTCCAGCCATAATTGATACTCAACTATCAACATTCTTTTGGGTAGACGATTAACAGGGAGGGCTAGAGGAGAGTATCGCTTGAAATTAGATTAGGGTTTTGTATTAGTGAGGAGGAGTCGATCCATCCGGGCACCACCCACGGCTTGCAGATTCGTAGGGACTCATCAATGATCGCAGGTACGGCGGTCGGCAAACGGCTTGCGGGAGAAGGATTTGTTGGTTCGCCGGAGAAGGTAGGCAGCGGAGTCGGCTTGTTCGCCGAAGTAGGTGAAGGTTTCTAGATCGGTTTGTGCACAGAAGGAGGAAGCACAAATGGTTGGGAGCCAAGGAAGGTTTACGGGTGCGGCGGTCCTGGTTGAAGACGGACCCAGGAAGCAGGATGAAGCCGGCCGCCACTCTCTCCTTAGAGAGGGTTAGGGTTAGAGAAGAAAAAGAATCGGGAGGTAGAAGGTGAGAGAAGAGCAAGGAAATGAGGGAAGTAAATAAAAAACGGAAATAATATATATATAAATATGGTTTAACGGGATTTTCCGGATCCCGCTTGGTTTTATAACTTTTTATAACCGTTACAGATGACCATTACCATAGTATACTTATAGTAACATAAGTAAATATCCATTACAAGCATGTCATTATAGTAAATCAATCTTGTAAAACCATTACATAAACCGTTGCCAAATACATATAGTAACATAATAAAAATTCCGTTACACTTTTAAAGGTTACAATAGGGCAATTATCTAGTAGTGATATGTGATTCAAATATCCAAAAATAGAAAGAAATTGTAGCATATAGTTTTGACATAATGTAGCAAAACAGTTGTCTGGAACAGTATATCAAAATAACAACTTGGATCGTCTATTCCTCATCATCCATAGCATTGTTGATCTCCAACGCCCCTCTAGCAACTATACGCGGTATTTCTTGCAACACTGTGTTTTACCATGTCAAGATTTCCAAAATCCTTCATGTGATCTGTTGATATTAAGCACTTGTTCAGTTCGTAGTTAAAAATGTTGTATATTTCTTCAAACTCAACGCCCCCTTCGGCACCAATTGAAAGTAACTGCGTACAAGTTTGCAACAATTTTTAACGTTATCTTCCACACGGAAACAAAACAGCTATTAGTGAATAAAAAAGTAGTATGTTATCGAATATGTGTAGTAAAAATCATCGGATATGTGTAGTAAAAATCATCGGATATCAACTCATAAAAAAGGACTTACAAATCATATTATAGAATATCACATGAAGAACCACATTCAATGCTAATATGTACCAAAAAATAATCAATCGCATATGAACAGGCATGCGTAAACATTCATGAATAATGAACTTATCAGGATATTAAAACCAAAAGCCACTGACACCAATCGCATATGAACAGGCATGCGTAAAATGGCTCAAGCGTAACTCGCATTCGACAAGGCATCGACAACATTCAACAACAATAGCATAGTAACCCAAACTCGACAAAAATATTTCAATATCAACAACAAAAATCAATAGACATTCAGTTTTGGAACATTCAACAACGATGGACAACCGATTATATAAACCAATACTCAATAACAAAACTCAAATATGGACAGACAAGCGAAATATAACAATAAAAGTACCTCTTGAGACGGATTAGTTGCGGATAGTCGAAGAAAACCCTAATGTGTGTAAGAATCGACGAAGAACAGAATGTTTCGATGTAGAACGCCGAATACAATCACTTATATAACCAAATACGGCCACCGAACAGGATATTAGGTTGTAGAACTCCGAATACAGTCGACCACAAAGAACCCTAAATTGAAGAAGTAGAGGACGGAGATATCCACAACGAAATTAGGGATTTCGTTAGTTTTAACCCAAAAAAACCCTAAATTGAAGAATCGAAAAAAGAATGTAATCCAAGAATGTTCATTACCTCGAGTGAGAATGCAGAACGCCGAATACAGTCACTTATAGAACCGAATACAACCACCGAATAGGATATTAGGTTGTAGAACTCCGAATATCATCGAACACAAAAACAAATACGGAATCGACCCACGAACACTGCGCCGGCGACTGCAATGGCGCCGAAAACTGGATGAAGAAGTAGAGGACGAAGATATCCACAACGAAATTAGGGATTTCATTAGTTTTAACCCCCAAAAAACCCTAAATTGAATAATCGAAAAAAGAATGTTATTGAAGAATGTTAGTTACCTCGAGTGAAGACGTTGAAAGGCGAACACAGTTGCTAGTGTACAATGGATGGGGAAGAAAGCTCTTGCTCCAAAGACGCCGTCGAATGCCGGAAGAAGTTATCGGCACCAAAGAGATGCTTCAGTTCAAAAACACAAGATTGTGCTTTGGAGGAAGAAGCGGGATACTAAAATAACCGTAAGAATATTTAGTGGTCGTATTTAAGGAAAATATTAAAATTGGTGGAAGTTATGGAGAGTGTGGTTTAACACGCGCCTACACCTTCCATAAAATTGAGGTTTATGTAATTATCATTTTTTTTTATAATTAAAATAATGCTTAATCTCAGCCGTCCATTATATTGATCCAACGAATATAATTCGTTCTCATTGAACACTATAAGGGCTGTTTACATGGGAGCCAAACTCTATATATATATATATATATATATATATATATATATATATATATATATATATATATATATATATATATATATATCGATTGAAAAGTTTTATACACCATTATATTTATGATTGAGACCCTAGCTAACCTTCAACAAACACTTGCAGGGTCACCTGAAGAAATACCCATAACTCAACCTTAATCATTAGTTATCTTTTTTTTTAGAAAAAAAAATACTACTCAAAACAAGCCAATAAAATAAACCAAACCACTAATAATACCAACCAACTTACAATCCTATTTCGATGTTGTTTTGAAAAATTTATGAGTGATTGGATAGTTATCGCGAAGTATCTAATAATAATATTGCTCAAGAATGATCAGAACTTGTGTTAGATACCTCGGGAGATTTATGAAAAAATTGTCCGAGTCGAATCTTCGTCTTATCAACCTGTAAACCGAAAGTTTAAAGTTTAAGTTATTATGGTAGTTAGAAAACTCATGCTAAAAAACACGTGTTTCTTTTGTTTACTTGAGATCTTACCTCTCCTTGCCAATTGATTCTCCATGTTAAGATAACGAGTGCAATTACTTGGACTACCATGCCAACCAACATTCCAATCCATATTCCCTATTCAACATCAAACATAATAGCATACTCTGAGATTTTTTAACGTTGTAAGCATCGAAATTATAGAATGTGGAACACCTAACGGCATACCTTAATTCCAAGGTTGGCTACAAATGCCAGCATACATCCAACCGGGATACCAACGATGTAATAGGAGACGACATTAACTATAGCAACCTTGGCTTGTGAACCACAACCTATTGCCACCCCTACGTTTCATAACGAAAGAATTGAGTGTCAAACAAGTTTCAAGGGAAATAAAATAGTTAAACAAAGAATGTCAACACATCGTCGACAATACTCGACGGTGAATATTAGATGCTTTTCATAAGCACCGAGAAAGTAATCTTTCCCCAGACAACAAGGATTGCCCGGGATCCAACCACACTTCTCAATGAATCTAAATGTTTGCTCTTGGAACATTAGGGAGCTTAACGACCCTAATAAACAAAAAGTTGTCTAGAACCTCGTCAAGAAAAATAATATTGATCTCTTGGCCATTCTTACGACCATACTAAAGATCAACAAGGAGCAAAGAAGAAGTGAAGAAGATCGAGAGACGGATCGAAGAGAAGCCACAGAGGACTCCTCTACTGTTCGACCGCTCCCGACTTAGAGTCAAATCTCTAATTCTTCCCTGACACACAACTGTCGAATATGGCTCTGGTGGAACCTGGCCAAACTTAACCTCTCCACTGCTATCAAAATCGACCAACTCATCCACTGCCACATATCAAAACCGTTACCCCACTCTGACCAATCTACCAAACTTGAACTCACGTTCATTATGCCCATAACTCTGAAGAAAAACGTTCTGATATTTGGCCTTACATTTCTACCATCGGCCTCCTCACCTCATCTACTCCTTGGGGTTACTTGGTGATTTTATGTCACCCTTTCTCCCGACGAGAAATCTACCAACAACAATCCTTGCATTTCGCAGCCTTCAGCCGAACTCGCTTCATGTTTTGAGCAAAATAACATCATGGATCACACATACTCAGGCTGTAAGTTCACATGGAACAACAAGCAAATTGGCTCCCGTGTCTGGTGTAAACTAGATCGCATCCTCACTAACGCAGCTTGGCACACGAGTTACCCACATTCTGATGCTCACTTTGACCTTCCCGATGTGTCGGATCACTCCCCGGCCCTTCTCTATATTGAACCTTCCAATACCAAGCTAAATACCCCGTTCAGGTTCAATAACGCCTGGTTAATCATGAGGATTTTCTCCCTAACGTTACTAGCGTCTGGAACTTGGAGATTGATGGTAATCCGATGTTCAAACTCACCAAAGAACTCAAGATGCTCAAGACTAAACTCAAAAGGTTCTCTAGCCTCAAGCTTGAAGAGATTCACCTTGCCATCCAGGATAATCGGAAGCTCCTACTTGCTACTCAAAATAGTCTCCAAAATAACCTTCACGACCAATCCCTCCAGGAGACCGAGAAAAATGTGACACTTGCCCTGAATGATAGTCTTAATACTCTCCACTCCACCCTATCTCAGTTGTCTAAAGCTAACTGGATAAAATATGGCGATCAATGTGATTCCTTCTTCTTTAGAAGTATCGAAGCTAGGAGATGCACCAACCGGATTAACTCCATTCGTAAGCATGATGGGCTCATCACCAACGACCCAAATCTCATTGCCTCTATCTTTGTCAATCACTTCCAAACCATCCTCAATTCCCCAACTTCACCCAATCATACCTTCCCTGACTTCACCCTACCAAGCCTTAGCACTGTTGACATTTCTCTTCTTTCTATGCAGGTCTTTCCAAGCGAGATCAAAGATGCTCTCTATAGCATTGGTGGCATCAAAGCACCAGGCCCCAATGGATGTAATGCTCTATTTTTCAAAGCTTCATGGAATATCATTAAGAAGGACTTCACTTCTGCCATATCTGACTTCTTCTCAAATGGGAGAATTCTCAAACAAATCAACCATGTCTCCATCTCACTCATCGCCAAGACTGATTATCCTTCCTCTCCCTCCGACTACAGGCCATTCTCCTGCTATAACACTACATATAAGACCATAGCCAAGATCCTCTCATCCCGTATCAATGCTATCTTACCACACATCATTGGCCCGTATCAGAGCGCTTTCGTCAACAACAGATCAATCATATATAATTTGCTTATTTGTCAGGAACTCCTCAATAAATACAACAGGAAGAATATCTCGCCCAAGACTGCCATGAAGATTGACATCTCCAAGGCTTTTGATACCATTGACCACAATTTCATCCTATATTGCCTCAAGAAGATGGGATTCCCGGAGTCATTCATAGGTCATAACGGCCTTAGACATCAACGGCTCTCTCAAAGGACATTTCAAAGGTCACAACGGCCTTAGACAAGGATGCCCATTATCCCCACCCCTTTTCATCATTGCTACGGAGTACCTTTCCTGCTTGATTCACTACAACACATCCAACCCGGACTTCAACCATCACCCCAGATGCCATTCGCCTCTAATCACCCATCTCTCCTTTGCAGACGACTTAATGTTATTCTGTAGAGGTGACATACCATCCATCAAAATCCTCAAAACTACCCTTGATACCTTCGGTCTTCTATCCGGACTCAAGATCAATACCTCCAAATCCTCAATCTACCTGGGAGGTATGTCTCCTAATGACCAAAACCTTTTTTACTCAGCTTACTGGTATTACTTGCGGATCCCTACCATTCCATTACCTTATAGTTCCTGTTGGCAGTAAAAGACTTGCTCTCACCAACTACCTCCCCCTCATCCATAAGATTACAAAGCGGATCCACTCCTGGAGTGCCAAGCTTCTCTCTTATGCAGGACGGGCTCAGCGTATCAAATCCATCCTCATTCCCATAAGCCAGTATTGGTGCTCCATGTTTCTCATTCCGACTTCAATCCTTAGTAAGATTCAAACTCTTCTCCACTCTTTCTTATGGTCCGGAAGGATTGTAGCAATAGGGCTCTTGTCGCTTGGCCCACGGGTATGTACCCCTAGGTCGACGGGTGGTCTTGGCTTCCTTGATCTAAAAGCCAGTAAAGTCTCCTTCATCCACCTCATTTTTGACATAGACCGCAATAATGACAACCTTTGGTGCTCTTGGATCTCCCGGTATGTCCTCAAGTATGAAACCATTTGGAATTGCCGGATCAAGCCCCATCACAGCTACTACTGGAGATGCATGTTAAAACTCAGAGATGAGCTCCCGATGCACCCTTTTGTTGCTCACCATACAACGGTATTCACTAATCCTAACGGTTCCTTTGCCCCAAAAAAGCCTACTTCATGTTCAAGCCCTTACCTCCACCACAAACCACCTCTCATGTCCCTTACAACATCATTTGAATTAACTACAGCATCCCAAAATGCAGTTACATAACTTAGATCGCTTGGCGCCTCATTGATAATGATACGTGCAAACTCTGTACCAGTCTAGTTGAGGACGACGATCACCTCTGGACCTCATGCAGCTATGCTTCTCTGATTCTCGACACTATCTCTCGATGGACCAGAATGCCTAACCCAGCCCCTTACCTCAACAACATCTGGCAGTGGCTCAGTACAAGATCTAACCCAAAGAATAACCTACTTCATAGCACTCGTATTGCATCAATTACGGCCTTCATCTATTTCACTTGGAACGCTAGGAACAACCTCGTGTATAACAACACCTTCACCCGCGCCAGCCATACGAGCCATTAAACTCCACCTTGCCTACCATTGGAAAGATCGCTCCTCTCCATCTACAGTTACAACAAGAATGCTTGCAATCCCTCTAATCTAATCCACTCATCTAATCCACTCATCTATCTTCTATCCTAAGTCTTTGTATGCTAGAATATAGCTAATATCCCTCTCTTTTCTACTCTCATGTAAATCTTCTTAATACAAGTAATTTTTTTCAAAAAAAAAGTTAATCTTCATACTTTTCAGCATGCATATGATTAAAATACAATTTATAAGGACTTGTTCTTCTGATAGCATTACCTGAAAATATTGCTTGGAAACTGCTTACAAGCATTGTCAAGGCAAGCAATACAGAGAGATTTCCTGTAGCCTCAGCAACCTCGTCGTCACTCGTGAACAAGTACGGAATCGAGTGACCAAAAATTAGACAAATTAGAAAGAATAGTATCCCTAGAGCAGCAACCATCCATAGTAGAACCTTGATTGTAAACTTTGCTTTATCAATGTTCCCTCGTCCCAACTCGTTGGAAACTCTAACACTAATGAGTATATAGAATTCTATAACATTAATGTTTTTTTATGAAGGTAAGTCATCAATCATGAAAAGAATTAGGTTGTTTTATCGTACCATGCACCGGTCATAAGGCTAGAGGCTATCATAAACTCCCATGAATTAAGGTTCAAGCTGAAAAGTCAATGATTTTATTAAGATCATAACTTAAACATGATAGACGATAGAAGAGCAAGAGATTATCATACCAAATGGAGAATGCAGATATCTCGACTACCGCATCGGATGAGTATCCGGCTATCAAGACAAGAATTGAAGTGTACCATAGCTCAAGGCTAGCATAAACGAAGAAAGAATTTTGTTAAATACAATGTTATATTGTATGGTTACTTGTATTGATATTGATCAATAGAATACATAAATAATAGATATATTTTGTACCATATCATGAATCCCGACGAAATAGAGAGCTTCACAACCGGTAATAGATCAGCAAAGGCAAGCATGGAGAAGCCCTTCCATGTTTCCTTGCACCAACCGCCAAAGAGGTAAATACCGAAACCAAAAACCATGGACCATCGGGATATGATCATAGCGCTCATTGCACCAGGAACCCCGAGGTTAAGCTTATCGACAAAGAACCAAGACACAGAAACATGAATTACAAATACAACCGGGGATATATACCCGACGATGTTGTTCTTCATCTGTGATTGCAAGAACATTTGGGTGGTCAATGTCAAAACAAAGGTATATAAAATTGGAATGTACCATAAGGAAATGCTCTGTGTTGCATCGGCTATCTCGTCTTCTTGCCCTAACAACTTGTATATAGGACCCGAAAAGATCATGATCGGAAGCATGATGGTCACGGTGACAAAATTGACGATCCATGAGCGTTGCAAGTATATTCCCAACATGTGGTATTGTTTCCCTCCAAATGCTTGCCCACAAAGAGTTTCGGTTGCACTCGACATTCCCATCTGCAACATTGTGAGTATATACATTTAACTTGGTTCTAATAATCTTAATTGTCTAATGTATCATACATTATCCTGCATTCATCATTTGTTTATCTATAATCTAAAAATTCTCAATCGATGAAACTCATGAAAAAAGTAAATTTGGGTAATGTAATAGCAAGCAAACAACACCCTAATATAATCCTATAGGAGATTACATAAACATGCTCAAAACATTGATTAAGGCATTACACTCTCCTAAAATGATCTACAATAGCTTTTACATAGATAATAACTTGTCCGGGGGAAATATTCACATCGAACATCATCGGACTTATGTGTTCGGATTTTGGCCCATGATGCACCCATTTTGTCTACAATAACGTATGAGAAAACAATCCCATGCATCCCTCCTCCTCGCTCCTTCAACGAAGATCGTGGAAACGTTAGCTTCTCGGTGTTTGATTTGACCCTTGTGGGTGTCCTTATGGGCTGCAAGATCTCCCTCAAAGACTTGAAACTGTAAGAATATGATAAATTCCCCTTAGGGTTTCCATCGACTGATAGGTCATATTAATAACCAAATGTATTTACATAATTACATAGGACATGCCTCTATTTTATTCTATTTACAATATGATTTCTATCATACCCCCGTAGTCGAAACCGAAGGAGGTAGTACAATAAGACTGAATCTAAAATCTAGAAATAACTGTCGTGGAAGACCCTTTGTAAATATAATTGCATATTGAAAAGTCGATGAAATGTGGAGAACTCGGACATGACCGCGACAACTTTATCTCTGACGAAGTGAATGTCAATCTCAATATGCATGGTCCGTTGATGTTGAACCGGGTTGCTGGAAAGGTACGTCGCTGAGATGTTCTTAGTGCATATAACATAGGCTTGGAAAAGTGGGCAATTAAGCTCAAGCAATAAGTTGCGAAGCCAAGAACACTCAGATACCACATTGACAACTCCTCTATATTCTACCTTGGCGATGGATCGGAAAACCACATATTGACGTTTGGCAAACCAAGAGAATAGAGTGTCGTTGAAGAAGACACAATAACCGGAGGTGGAACGTCGAGTATCAAGACATCCAGCCCAGTCAGCATCTGTATACGCAATAAGGTCTGACTTCGGAGAAGGAGAAATGGTGATACTTAATGACGATGTGCTAGCAATGTAGCGGATGATACGCTTGAGGGCGTCAAAGTGAGCTTCCCTGTGGTCATGCATGAAAAGGCACACTTTTTGTACTGCATAACTAATGTTAGGGCGTATGAAAGCCAGATATTGAAGTGCTCTAGCTAAACTTCGGTACAATGTCAGATCATTGATAGCAGGACCGGATGAGGCACTGAACTTCACATATGTCTCAGAAGGTGTGGCAGAGGGTTTACAGGTGATCATTTTGTCACGTTCAACAATCTCCCTAGCATACTTATCTGTGATAAGAATAATCCAAAGGAATTTCGATGAACTGAAATGCCCAAGAAGTATGACAAAGCTCCAAGATCTTCAACATACAAGAGCAGGTAGGCAATCTGAGATCCATAACGGTAAATGAAGAGGGATGTGTATCTCTTACTGCCGATGAAGCTGATTTGAAGAAATGAGCCTGCAAAACGCTGAAACCAGGCTCTAGGTGAATACGTAGGTCATCAGAAGATGCATAAGAATTATGTCTTCAACATACAGGAGCAGGTAGGAAATCGGAGATCCATAACGGTAAATGAAGAGGGATGAGTATCTCTTACTGCCGATGAATCTGATTTGAAGCAAGAAGCATGCAAAACGCTGAAACCGGGCTCTAGGTGCCTGCTTAAGACCATAGAGGTACTTCTGCAAGCATACAAGATTAGGTCTAGAAGAATCACGAAAGCCGGGAGGTTGGAACATATACACGGTCTCATTCAAATGCCCATGAAGGAAGGCATTTTGAACCGGCGTAACATTGATTATGAGTCATGTGTGAGGTGGCAACCGTGTCCATGTACCAATTATTTTCCATCAAATCCAAAGACATGGTTGCAAAAGAGTGATCCAATGCAGTGGGCTGATAATAATTGGCCAGATGGGCTTGTTGGAGCGGATGAGATAGCCTGGGCCCAAGAATCCCCTCCTGAAGCTGTTGTTGGGGGAAGGGACAAGGAGGCTTGTACTGGGTTGCGCTAGACTGAGTCCAATCGAAGCTTGGTGGGCCGTTTGGGAAGGAGGGAGGGCTGGGATGCGTCAGCGGGACCCAGCCACGGGAAGCATTCCAGACGTACTTTCCTTGTTGGGTTGTGCCACCGCCAGGACTGCGTTGCTTGCCCCGCCAATTTTGACCACCCCTATGTTGGGACCGGTCGGACTGTGCCGGAGAAGAACCGACTGGAGGTGACGCCGGCGAGCTTGAAGACGGACTGCGGGAGTCGGCAGTGAGGGTTGAACCCGTGGATCCAGCGTTAGTTTGAGACACCATTCGAGATTCTTTGAGTTGTAACTGAGAACAAGCCTTGGTGAAAGACAGAAGCGGATCAGTTTGTTGAATAAAGCTGGCCGCCGCATTATATTCAACAGGTAATCCGAAAAAGTTGAAGAACAAGTCAAGTTTCAAGAACCGGTGCTCCGACGCCTTTGAGTTGATCCGCGAGAGACTTAAGTTGCAAACATTAAGCTTTAATGGAGGAAAATCCAAATAACTTACAATTCGATAACTCATGTTCAAGGTAAACAACCCAAGTTTTTTGTTATCTTGGAAGATGTCTTTGACTCGATTCCATGCCTGAAGTGCAATATCATTTGAGTCGAGGATTTGCAATAGGATATCCTGCAAAACCGTACTATAAATCCATCGAAGGACCACTGCGTTGACTTGGAGCTATAATGGATCATTGATATCCGTAGGCTTGAGAACCTTCTCATCGATGTGATCGAGGACGTTGTGAGCCTTCACAGTAACGCGAAATAGGGTAACCCAAGAAGCATATGGAGTGTCATGGTCAAGGAAGAGGGTAATATTGTTCTTGATGTTGGAGATTCCAAGAGCGGAATGGAAAGAAGGTTTCCGTTCAATAACCATCGAAGAATGGTGATGAAAGGGGAAGAACGGCAGGAAGAAAACAAGCGTAGGTTTAGAAAGAGCGGAAGAGGGTTTGAGGAACAAGAAACTCTAATACCATGTGAGAATGTGATAAATTCTCCTTAGAATTTCCATCGACTGATAGGTTATGACCAAACATATTTACATAATTACATAGGGCAACCCTCTATTTTACTCTATTTACAATATGAGTTCTATCAGGAACCATGCTTGTATGGCTATATCACTCTTTGGTATCCACTTTGAATCATCATCCATCTAGACTTGATGGGCGTCTTCAAACATTCTCAGATCTGAGTCCATATGGACAATGCAAGCTTAGACTCAGGACAAACCTAGCCTAAACTAGAAACACCTTGCCAACGGTGATTTCTATCCTCAACCTTGGTGTCCTTTCTCGGCTTATTAACTCCCTCGCGAGCAATCTCCATGTTGCTAAGCTTTACGAGATCATGCGAACCAAGCGCCCTATTTTTCTTGGGGATATAAAATTTTGGTAATCTCCTTGCACTCATTCTGAAACCACACAGAGACGGCTAGGATTTGAAAGCGATATTGAAGAGAAGATAGAGAAGAAGAAAGAGATTTATCAACTCTGATCATCTCGTTGAGAACGAGAAGGTTTGGAGTTGAGGAAGGTTACATCCAAGGCAAAACGGTCATCTCTGGTTTTCTGGTGTATCCGGGTTGCGACTCCAGATCTGTAGTAAAGGCTTTGTGAAGCTTTGATGCCTAGGCCTACTTAGGAGGCTTTTCTCAATCTTGCTCTGTTCTTTGACTCTGATGCTTAGCTTAGGTTTAGTCTTTGCTAAATTTGTCTGCTCGTTCGATTACAACCTTGATCTGTAAACTGTTTTCAATCATCTAATGGATTACGGGCTGATTCTTCCCTCTGAGGATCCGCATACTAGGGAAACCGAACTGCGTCATCAAATCTTGTGTTCAACCCCCTTTTTCTTTAGATCTATGTCTTGCAAACCGAACTGCGTCATCAAATTTTGCTCATCAGGACATTCTTGGAGAACTTCATATTCATGGATCTCACTGGTTCCACTCCTTCAAGAGTCTATCAAAGCATCACCTATCATTTGATCGAGTTTTATTTAACCCTTATTGGTTCCACTCCCCGTCTATCACTCGCCTTCGCTCCTCATGTTCCTCCAAAAGAGCCCCATTCTTCGCCAAGGTGACCTTCTCTCACCCTATCTCTTTGTCATTGTTCTTTATTGTATGTATGTTTTAGCTACCACCATAAATTTCTGCCCTCTCTACAATGTGTACATTCTTTCCCTTCTTCATTATAATTTACTTTACCCTTTAAAAAAACAAAAGAAATACTAGAGACTAAAATTAGCAATTTCTAACATGCTCACTAAAATAATCAGTATTTATAAATCCAGGAAGAAGACGAAGAAGAAGAAGCTTACGACAACGCCATTGATTAATTGGATCGAGATGGACTGAACAAGAGCGTAAGCCGCAAGATCGATGGAGCTAATATGGCCGATAAACGATTGTGTCACTATGAACGAACCGTAAGCCGTAACCCTAAACACAACTGCAGGTAACGAAATCATCCCAATCAACTTGGTCTCATCCCACACCTTCTTCGTCAGCTGCTTCTTGCCATCTTCATCGTTGACATTAGGTTCCAGAAGTGCTGATTCCACTGTGTTATCCATTGATTTATTTTTGTGAAGAACAAATATTGATGAAGAAAAGGATGTAAAGAGTATAGATCAGTCTAGTAATAAAGACTGCCCTTGGAAAAGAATAAGGAATCAATGGGATAGAAACAATAGTAAAGCTGGCTAGTGATGAATTAAGGAAATGCAGACATGGAGGTTCGTGGGTATATAATATATATATATATATATATATATATATATATATATATATATATATATATATATATATATATATATATATATATATATATATATATATATATATAGAATCATACTCCCATGTAAACAGCCCTTATAGTGTACAATGAGAACAAATCGTAGCCCTTGATCTGATTAATCTCAAGGCTGAAAATTAACATAAATATTCAATGAAAAATTCAGCACACTCTCCTCATTGGAATGTGTAATACACTCTCCAAAATAAGGAAATTACAATATTTTTAAAAAATTATAAATGAGATCTTCTTCCACTATTTTAGGGAGTTACAATATACAGAATCTTCCAATTAATTTCAACAAAATCGATCAAAGCAATATCAATTATATGGATGATACGTTCTGCTGAAACGCCATACACTCCATTGTCGCCGGAAGAACTGAACATATTTTCGCCGGAATAGTCAAAAGTAAGTGTTTCTTGTTCAGTATACAATATTCTCGTCATCCAATAACCGGTTGATTTGTACTCAGGTTGTTCGTTTTTCATCAATATACGTCCTCAATTGATCGGTTAATTTGTGTAGGGGATTCAGGCAAGAAACAGATTCGGAATCGATGGAAGAAGGTAACTGAACGTGGAATAACATAAACAGTTAAAGTAATATGTTAACGGATATTTGGTTTCATAATAACAAATATATTTGAATATACCACTGAATACGATTAGGTGACGGTGAAGGTTTACCTAAATATCAACTATTAAACAACTCGTATTTAAATTATCATAATATAAATATTTAACGATGTTTTTACAGATCCCCCATGTGAAAGAGATTGGGATGTTGATGGATCCGGCATTGATGCTAACATGGAGAGTATAGATGAATTTTATGAAGCAGCGGCAAACGAAGAATTCAATGCCGGAATAGTCATGACGCAATCGCCGGGTAAAACGAAATATTGGACTCCGCATTATGATGAATCAAACCATCCACGTATTGGAATGTGTTTCAAGACGCCGGAGGAAGGTATAGATTTTTATAAGACGTATGCTAAAGAGGTCGGTTTTGATATTCGGTTGTCATCTTCACGTATATGCTCAAAAGATGGGACTTTATTGCATCGTCGCATATTGTGTAGTCGGGCAGGATTCAAGGGAAATGTACCCACTACCGGAAAGCGTCATAGAGTTTCAAATCGGGTTGGTTGCAAAGCAATATTTGCTATTAAGTATGCCGGAAACGACGGGTACATTGTATCAAAATTTGAGGCTCAACATAATCATTCGCTACTTGAAGGAGTGTCGAAGAAATTTATGAAAACGAACAGGAAGCTTGATTACGGACATCAGAAGTTTCTTATAAACTGCTCAAAAGCTAATTTAGGTCCAGCTATGTCACACCGTTTGATGAATGAAATTATGGGAGGGTGCGGAGATGTGGGACCTATTGTAAAGGATTGTCGAAATTTCAAGAGGGATTTAATGGCATACATATCCGGTGCGGATGCACAAATGATTCTGGATACATTCCACAAGAAACAAGAGACGGGACTCTATTGCATCGTCTGTGTAGTCGTTCAGGATTCAAGGAAATGTACCCACTACCGGAAAGTGTCAAAGAGTTTCACTCTTTATATCATGTACGTTGTGAAACTTATCTTAGATGAATGTGATATTTCGTAATCGGTGAACTACTATAATGAACTCTATAACCAATTGTGGTGTTACTTGTTATATTTACTCGATCATACGCACTTATATCATTTATCTGAATTCGGTACACGAACAGTATAATATCTAGAACTTATATCGAATATATTCGGCAACTATATCCTTTATATTCCATATTTATATCGTTTATATTCGATAAGAAGAACACTTACTAATCTATCATATTTTTGTATGGTTATCGGTGTTTGCATACAAGATAACGTTCGTCTTCCTATGTTGGATGTGTTATTCTCACTGTTTTTGTGAAGACAAATTATTTCCAAACAATTGATATAAATATTATTTCCGGTAATATAGAAATATTTATAACTATATTTGTTAATATAGAAATATTATTTCCGGTAATCTTGTTTGTAATACGATTACATTTTATAGTATCGAAACACCAAATAAGAAAGTGTAAACTCCATTACCCAAGTGTACATGTTGCGCTCATTAACATATGACACACGAAAATATTCTATATCCGTTAAATATATCTTGTATATTCTGAAAAATATATCGTTCATATTCGGTAAAAAGTATATCTTCTAATCCGTCATATTATCAATGATAAACAGTGTTTGCATATAGAATAACGATCATCTTCCTATGTTTCCTCAAGTGTAAAGGTTGTGCTCTTTAACATACAACACCTAATATATGAAGCATCCATTAACTATATTAAATATATTCTGAAATTATATCGTTCATATTCAATAATGAGTACACTTATTAATCCATCATATTATGCATGGTAAACGGTGTTTGCATACAAGATAAAAGTTGGCTTCCAATGTTTGTTGTGTTATACTCGCTGTAGCAAAAGAGTTGTTCGAAACAACATATCAAAAGACTTTTGACATTGTAACATAAAGCTTTGACATTAATAAAGACATGAGTGTCAAACACATTAATCTCTACATATGTGATTCAAATATCCAAAAATAGAAAGAAATTGTAGCATATAGTTTTGACATAATGTAGCAAAACAGTTGTCTGGAACAGTATATCAAAATAACAACTTGGATCGTCTATTCCTCATCATCCATAGCATTGTTAATCTCGAACGCCCCTCTAGCAACTATACGCGGTATTTCTTGCAACACTGTGTTTTACCATGTCAAGATTTCCAAAATCCTTCATGTGATCTGTTGATATTAAGCACTTGTTCAGTTCGTAGTTGAAAATGTTGTATATTTCTTCAAACTCAACGCCCCCTTCGGCACCAATTGAAAGTAACTGCGTACAAGTTTGCAACAATTTTTAACGTTATCTTCCACACGGAAACAAAACAGCTATTAGCGAATAAAAAAGTAGTATGCTATCGAATATGTGTAGTAAAAATCATCGGATATGTGTAGTAAAAATCATCGGATATCAACTCATAAAAAAGGACTTACAAATCATATTATAGAATATCACATGAAGAACAACATTCAATGCTAATATGTACCAAAAAATAATCAATCGCATATGAACAGGCATGCGTAAACATTCATGAATAATGAACTTATCAGGATATTAAAACCAAAAGCCACTGACACCAATCGCATATGAACAGGCATGCGTAAAATGGCTCAAGCGTAACTCGCATTTTCGACAAGGCATCGACAACATTCAACAACAATAGCATAGTAACCCAAACTCGACAAAAATATTTCAATATCAACAACAAAAATCAATAGACATTTAGTTTTGGAACATTCAACAACGATGGACAACCGATTATATAAACCAATACTCAATAACAAAACTCAAATATGGACAGACAAGCGAAATATAACAATAAAAGTACCTCTTGAGACGGATTAGTCGCGGATAGTCGAAGAAAACCATAATGTGTGTAAGAATCGACGAAGAACAGAATGTTTCGATGCAGAACGCCGAATACAATCACTTATATAACCGAATACGGCCACCGAACAGGATATTAGGTTGTAGAACTCCGAATACAGTCGACCACAAAGAACCCTAAATTGAAGAAGTAGAGGACGGAGATATCCACAACGAAATTAGGGATTTCGTTAGTTTTAACCCAAAAAAGCCCTAAATTGAAGAATCGAAAAAAGAATGCAATCCAAGAATGTTCATTACCTCGAGTGAGAATGCAGAACGCCGAATACAGTCACTTATAGAACCGAATACAGCCACCAAATAGGATATTAGGTTGTAGAACTCCGAATATCGTCGAACACAAAAACAAATACGGAATCGACCCACGAACACTGCGCCGGCGACTGCAATGGCCCCGAAAACTGGATGAAGAAGTAGAGGACGAAGATATCCACAACGAAATTAGGGATTTCATTAGTTTTAACCCCAAAAAACCCTAAATTGAATAATCGAAAAAAGAATGTTATTGAAGAATGTTAGTTACCTCGAGTGAAGACGTTGAAAGGCGAACACAGTTGCTAGTGTACAATGGATGGGGAAGAAAGCTCTTGCTCCAAAGACGCCGTCGAATGCCGGAAGAAGTTATCGGCACCAAAGAGATGCTTCAGTTCAAAAACACAGGATTGTGCTTTGGAGGAAGAAGCGGATACTAAAATAACCGTAAGAATATTTAGTGGTCGTATTTAAGGAAAATATTAAAATTGGTGGAAGTTATGGAGAGTGTGGTTTAACACGCGCCTACACCTTCCATAAAATTGAGGTTTATGTAATTATCATTTTTTTTATAATTAAAATAATGCTTAATCTCAGCCGTCCATTATATTGATCCAACGAATATAATTCGTTCTCATTGAACACTATAAGAGTTGTTTACATGGGAGCCAAACTCTATATATATATATATATATATATATATATATATATATATATATATATATATATATATATATATATATATATATATATATATATATATATATATATATATATATATATATATATATATATTGAGATATGTGAAGATCTGAACAAAATTAAATAGTTCAGAATCTTGAGATCGCCTTAAATCAATGAAAATAACTTAATTGTCTTCCACCTGTATTATGTCAATTAAGATTATATTAATAGTTATTACAAAATAGTGCAAATATTAAAAAAACCTTCGTTTTACTAACGTAAACAAAATTTGCAACCGAAAATTTGCCCAAGTCTCCTATAATAGGGTTGTTTAACCAATGAAAATAACTTATATTAATGCAACCGAGCCAACCTACAATCCTAATTCGTGAGTGATTGGATAGCTACCGCAAAGTCTCCTATAATAGGGTTGTTTAAGAATAATAAAAATTCGAGTTGGATACCTCGGTGGAATCATAAAAAATTTGCCCAAGTCGAATATTCGTTTTGTCCACGTGAAAACCGAAAATTCAAAGTTAAAGTTCTTACGCTAGTTAAAGAAAATCGTGCTAAAAACGTGTGTGTTTTGTTAGCTCAAGATCTTACCTCTCCTTGCCACTCCTTGCCAGTCGATTCTCCGTGTTAAGATGATGAGTATAATTACTTGGACGACCATGCTGACCAACATTCTGATCCATATACCCTATTCAACATCAAACATAATAGCATACAATTAACAACATGGAAAGCTTCCACACTATCCCAAAAAGGAAGAACAATTCTAATCAAGACAAACTTGAATGCCAAACAAAACTATATAATGCAAAGCTTCATGCTCCCAGTCTATATACATAAAGAACTAGACCAAATAAACCGAACTTTCTTTTGGAACAAAGGACATAACTATCACCCCCTTATTAGCTGGGATAAAATCTGTAAACCAAGAAAATGTGGAGGAGTGGGTATTAGAAAAGCAGAAGATATGAATAAGACACTCTAAATGAAACTACTATGGAAAATTATGGTTGAGCCAGACAACATCTGGGTTAGAATAGTAAACGAAAAATATCTCAAGGGTTCTTTCCTCTGGAATTACAAAACATCGAAAAATACCTCCTGGCAATGGAAACGATTAATGAGTCTTCGACCGGAATTTGAATCTGGGTTTAGGTGGAATGTTGGGGATGGAAATACCATCAAGTTTTGGAAAAATCCATGGGTAATGGATCAACCGCTACTCAATCTCCTTAAGAGTAATGGTATTACCGACGAAAATGAATTGGTTAGCAATTATATCACTGACAACAGATGGAATATCCGGAAACTGGATATGGAGCTAGGAAAACTCCTTCCAAAAGAGGTCTTGACTGCAATTAAATCATACCAACTGTCAAAATCAACTATCCAGGACCGGCTCTATTGGGCAGCCGCGGACAAGGGATCATATACTACAAAATTAGGCCGAGATCTAATCCATAAAAGAAAAGGGCTCACAGCTAGTGCCAATGATTGGATTTGGGAAATCGACATCATACCCAAGGTCAAGAACTTCCTATGGAAATTATCTATAAATGGCCTTCCGACTAAGGAAAACCTCGAAAGCAACGGGTCCCAGTGCCAATGCAATGTGGTCTTTGTAATCACCCGTATGAGTCAGCAAAACACATTTTCCTAACCTGCCCCTTCTTATTGGATAATTTATCTAATAGTAAGATTAGAAAAGAGCTTCAAACAACAACTAACTCAAATCCAGATATGCATAACATATTCACATTTCTTAGAAATAAACTGGATGATAAAGCAATGGTTCAACTAGCCGTTACATGGTGGAACGTGTGGTACACAAGAAATCAACACATTTTTAGTAATAAAAAGCCCCAAAACATTGAACAATGTGTCCAAGACCAAATTACGAACTGGCGAGACATGAATAAAATGAAGAATCAAATAAAACAAAAAACAATCAAATATAGTAGGAAAACTAGAAATATTCACTGGGTAAAACCAGAAAATGAATTCATCAAACTAAATTTCGATGGATCTAAGCGTGAATCGGGAGATGCGGCCTACGGATTCATTCTCAGAAACCAACATGCATCAACCATTTCCTTAGGCTATGGACAATGTGGCAACACATTCATCCTCCATGCCGAAGCATGTGCGCTACGGGAAGGATTGATAAGGGCATGTTATCTGGAGATCAACATAATCGAAATTGAAGGAGATAACCTTACAATTATCAATTCAATAAAACAAATATGGAAGCCACCATGGGAACTCGACCTTATCATATCTGACATTTCTAATATTTTGGGTAGTTTCCAGCAGGTTCGGATTCATCACGTCTTCAGGGAAGTCAACAGTGCCGCCGATAAGCTCGCAGAATTGGGACACGGCTACCCAGTAGGTTGCTCATCGACACCTCCCCAGGTGGTCGAGCTCATCCGAAAGGATGCTCTAGGTTGGAGAGTCTCCCGAAGATGATCTAGCCTAAATGCTTACCGTACAGTATCAAAAAAAAAAACATAATAGCATACTTTCAGAACTTTTGACTTTGAAAGTGTAAAAATTATAGTACGAGGAACACGTGATGGCTTACCTTAATTTCAAGGTCGGCTACAAATGCCAATAAGCATTCATCCGGAATACCAATGACATAATAGGGCACGACCTTAACTATAGCGACCTTGACTTGTGACCCATAACCTATTTCCACCCCTAGCTAGCCTACTTGCCATAACGAAAGAATTGAGTGTCAAACGAGTTTCCAAAAGGAAAATAAAGTAGAAAAACAAAGTATGTCAAAATATATAAGTGTCGACAATACCTGACGGTGTTAAAAGAATTATATAAGCATCAAAAATGTTTATCCAGACAATTTTTAGCATACATATGATTAAAACAATGTTTATAATAACCCTTTCTTCTAATAGTGTTACTTGAAAGTATTGTTTGGAAGCTGCTTACAAGCATTGCAAGGCAAGCAATCCTCAGAGATTCCCCGCCGCCTTAACAACCTCATCGTTACTCATGAACAAGTACGGAATTCAGTGGCCAAAAATTAGACAAATCATGAAGAAGAGTATCCCTAGAGCAACAACCACCCATAGTCGAACCTTGATTGCGAACTTTGCTTTCTCTATGTTTCCTCGTCCCAACTCGTTTGACACTCGAACACTAGTGGGTATATAGAATCCAATAACATGAGTATAATGTACGAGCATATGTAATAAGACATCAATCATAAAAAGAACTAGATTGTTTCCTCGTACCATGCTCTAGTCAAAAGGGTAAGTGCAATCATTAACTCCCATGTGTTAAGGTTCAAGCTGAAAGATCAATTTTTGATTTAAGGTTTGTTTAGACGAAGGGTGTTTAAGAATGGAAGGCTTTGATATCATATAAACATTTATGAATGGAAGGCTTGTTTATTTTATTGATAAGATATTGTTTATATAAACAAATATGATTGATTAAAATGTAAACTAACAGATAAATAAGTCCAACATACGACGACAATATACTGTTCCTATGGGAATATATAGGTTATTATATGTAAATAAGCTAATATAAGGGCACAAAGTTGTAATAAGTATGGATATATAAACCATACAGTTGTAACAGATTCTGGTAATACAGTGGATACAGATTTCGTTTTCTCTCAATCCATCTTCTTCATCTTCAAATGGTATAAGAGGGAACGAAGATTTTTCCGTGAGATCTCTTTTTTCCTTCGACTTGATCATCTATGGATGATCGTGCTGACAACATTGAGGTTGATCCAGGTTTGAATCATCCAAATCCAAAGGGTACTGCATCGGCTGGAGCAGGCAGTACTCATATTCCTACAATCGAACGAGTTCTTCCTGGAAACTCGATCGATCCTCTTTACTTGTCACCATATGACAATCCTGGAATGCAATTGGTCTCGACTTTGTTCGATGGATCCAATTTTGCTTCCTGGAAACAAGGCATACACATGGCACTAGAAGCAAAATTGAAGTTGGGATTCATTAATGGTTTGTGCATCAAGGACACTATTGACATGCATGGAGAATACTGCTCGATGGATTAGGGCAGATTACATGATTAGATGTTGGCTTGTTCATTCCATGAAGTGAGAAATTGCTAAACAATTCTCCTACGTTGAATCTGCCAAGGAATTGTGGGATGAAATTCTGGAGAGGTACCAAATCTTTAATGTTCCCTTGATTTATCAGATTCAAAAAAATCTTACATCTATGAAGCAAGATAATGCCACATTTGTGGTGTATTATGCTCGACTTAAGAAATTGTGGGATGAGCTGCAAGCTCATGATGCTTCGACTTCCAAAGAACTATGACTGTTTCCTGGGAAGGGGAGAGGAGTGAGAGGAGGGAAGACGGTGTTGGTGTTGGGGGGG